>JAKTYA010000004.1:0-225089 GCA_030561745.1 Metschnikowia gelsemii
TCCACGACGATGTCACAGAAGATCCATGAGAAGATGGGACCACAACAATTGGAGTCTCAATACCGTCAGTTCCAGTGACTGTGATCGTGGTCGAATAAGAGCCTGTCCAGGACGACGTCACGGAAGATCCATGAGAAGATGGGACCACAACAACAGGAGTCTCAATACCGTCAGTTCCAGTGACTGTGATCGTGGTCGAGTAAGAGCCTGTCCAGGACGATGTCACGGAAGATCCATAAGAAGATGGGACCACAACAATTGGAGTCTCAATACCGTCAGTTCCAGTAACTGTGATCGTGGTCGAGTAAGAGCCTGTCCACGACGATGTCACAGAAGATCCATGAGAAGATGGGACCACAACAATTGGAGTCTCAATACCGTCAGTTCCAGTGACTGTGATCGTGGTCGAATAAGAGCCTGTCCAGGACGACGTCACGGAAGATCCATGAGAAGATGGGACCACAACAACAGGAGTCTCAATACCGTCAGTTCCAGTGACTGTGATCGTGGTCGAGTAAGAGCCTGTCCAGGACGATGTCACGGAAGATCCATAAGAAGATGGGACCACAACAATTGGAGTCTCAATACCGTCAGTTCCAGTAACTGTGATCGTGGTCGAGTAAGAGCCTGTCCACGAGGACGTCACGGAAGATCCATGAGATGATGGGACCACAACAACAGGAGTCTCAATACCATCAGTTCCAGTGACTGTGATCGTGGTCGAGTAAGAGCCTGTCCACGAGGACGTCACGGAAGATCCATGAGAAGATGGGACCACAACAACAGGAGTCTCAATACCGTCGGTTCCAGTGACTGTGCTGGTGGTCGAATAAGACTCAGTCCACGAGGACGTCACCGTAGATCCTTGAGAAGATGGGACCACAACAACAGGAGTCTCGATTCCATCAGTTCCAGTGACTCTAATCGTAGTGGAGTAAGAGCCTGTCCAGGAGGATGTCACCGATGACCCAAGAGGCGATGGAATTTCCACAATGACAGTCGGAACCCCGTCAGTTGGAGTCACAGTTCGAGTGCTCGTATACGATTCAGACCAGAAGGATGTGGTCACACTCTGTGGCACCTCAACTAACACAGTGGGAATTCCACCGTCACTAGGAATAACAGTGGTGGTACTTGAATAAGACTCAGTCCAGTAGCTTGTGGATGTAGTACGTGGAATCTGCACGACAACGGTCTGAGTTGGCCCACTAATTGTAGTGGTCAGAGTTCCATTTCCAGACCAATAACTTGATGTGGTGGTGTAACATTGCTCGCCTTGCACCACTTGATAAATGTCACCACCAATTTCGCTAACAGTTGCGCCAGAAGGATCCACGTAAGAAATAGCAACTCTAGCCTGGCCACCGTAGTTCACATACGTTAATTTGACTGGATAGTAAACACCTGCAACAAGCCCAAATACAGCCTTAGAGGTGTTCGGATAGTAAGCATTCGCACTATAATTGGAAACCACATCAGATGCTTTACCACAACAACCGGCAATAGAGCCGAACTGAATAGAACTGCCATCATCTGCGGTAAACGAGAAAGTGTAATCACCAGTTTGTTTCGCCAAAAACCAACCTTGCAAGTCCATAGTGAAGTTTGTATAGGTGATAGGAAAGCCATAGACGTTTCCATTATACGGAGTGTTAGTGTTCAGCTGCGTTATCAAGAAATTGGCCGTGGTGACATTCTGAACAGAACCGATGTACCCGCCGTCTTTATAACCTTGGGTATAAAAAGTCGAATCTGTTTTGTATTGTTCACTGTTAATCCGGTACCGATAAAAGTTGACGCCGAAACCTTTCGCAGTTACTCCTGAGACAAGGCAACCGGCCCCGTTTTGAGTTGGGATTTCAACTACCACGGTCGGTTGCGATCCATCACTCGGACTCACAGTCCTAGTACTTGTAAAACCATTAGTCCAATATGTCGTGGATGTGGCGGGCGGCAATTGCACCACCACGGTTGGCTGAGCACCCGAGCTTGGAGTGGTAGTCCTCGTGCTAGTGAAAGAATTGGTCCAGTAAGTTGTTCTCGTTGCAGGTGGAAGCTGAACAATTACTGATGGGATATTCAGGAGTGTTGTGGTGGTGGTGGAAGTGAAGGAATTAGTCCAATAGGTTGTCCTCGTTCCAAATGGCAATTCAACGATAACCGTATTATTTTGTCCTGAACTACCAGTTCTGGTGGTAGAAGTTGTGTTCTGGCCCAGCCAGTAAGATGTCACAGTGACGGTAGGAGTCGGAACTTGAACGATAACAGACTCATAAAGGGAACTTTTGATCGTAGTGGTGACTGTATCTGATCCTGTCCAAGTGCTTGTGGAAGTTCTGGTACACAATTGTCTTATTTGGTAAACCTGTCCACCAACATCAGAAGCGGTTGAACTTCCCGGCTCAATGTAGGTAAAATTGAACCCACTTGGTCCATTCCAATTCACGTAAATGACTTTAATTGGATAATAGACACCGGCAACTAGTGGAAGAGAAGAGTTTTTCGTGGCAGGCCACTTAACTTGTGTCGTACTTCCCGAAACATCATCGAGTGCATTCCCGCAACAACCTGTGCTACCAGCACCGATCTGAAAATAGGCACCGTCATCCGGGGCCAACTGAAAATTGTAAACTCCAGTCTTGCTTGCGAGGAAATACCCAGCGTAACTCATTGTGAAGTTCGAAATTGTTACCAGAAATCCGTACACCGAACCTGTCACAACGACCCCCGATTGTGTATTCGGGTAAGCAAAATAGGCGGGGCTCACATTCTGCACTGATCCCAACCTACCATATTTCTGGTAGCTTGAGCTGTAAAAGTTCAGATCATCAGTGAAATCAGTACTCTGAAGGGGATATCTCCAGAAAGTTACGTCAAAACCTTTCCGGTCAATCACATCTGGACTACATCCCGAAAGATATGGCAACTGAACAATCACCGTGTTGCTTTCCCCGGGACTTCCAGTCTTGGTGGATGTTGTACTCAGGCCCAGCCAGAAAGACGTCACACTGGCAGTCGGAGTCGGAACTTGCACAATAACAGACTCATAGAGGGAGCTTCTAATCGTCGTTGTGGTTGTGGCAGATCCTGTCCAGGTACTTGTGGAAGTTCTGGTACACAATTGTCTTATTTGATATACCTGCCCGCCAACATCGGAAGCAGTTGAACTTCCAGGCTCAGTGTAAGTAAAAGTAAACCCGCTGGGTCCATTCCAATTCACGTAAATGATTTTGATTGGGTAATATACACCAGCAACAAGATCGAGAGAGGTGCTCTTCGTGGCAGGCCACGTAACTTGTGACGTGCTTCCAGAAACATCATCGAGCGCATTCCCGCAACAGCCTGAGCTACCAGCACCGATCTGAAAGTACGCACCATCATCAGGAGCCAATTGAAAGTTATATGTTCCTGTCTTGCTTGCGAGGAAATACCCAGCGTAACTCATTGTAAAGTTCGAAATTGTTACCAGGAATCCGTAAACCGTACCTGTCACACTAACCCCCGATTGTGTGTTAGGGTAAGAAAAATAGACAGGATTAACATTCTGCACCGATCCCAACTTACCATACTTCTGATAGTTTGAGCTGTAAAAGTTCGAATCCTGAGTGAAATCAGTACTTCCACGTGGGTATCTCCAGAACGTCACATCAAATCCTTTCCTGTCAATCACATCAGGGTTGCAGCCCTGAAGTGCAGCTAACGCTACCGAGAGATAGGCCGTAAACACCAAAAAAAGATTTTTCATTCGAAAAAAAAACTAGTGATGGAAAATTTCAAAATTAATGCCTCAATTGCGTGGGGTGGGAATTTGCTTATATATACCGCGAATGATGCCAAGAGTTATTTTCGAAGCGCGTGCTTTGACCGTGTCTCTTTTCTGTAGTGCGTGTTTTCTATGTAGGAGAGGTATGTATAACCGCGAGTAATATGCTGGGCGATATGCAAAGAGTGTATCAAAAGCAAAAGCGGGCAAGACGGGCAAGAAACACGGGCAAACAAGCCAGCCCCAAGTTGCCCGTTGTTTGTAAGAGAATTCCTCTCCCAAAAATAAATGTGAAGGGGTGTTTAAAGACAAAAATAATCATTCAAAAGGCGACTTAATTGACCTTTCCTCACGCGAAGTCAGGACAGCTCAACGAGTCTTGGTATTTCTTGAAACTGAGCAAAACTTAAAATGTTAAAGTTGGCCGACGCGTCAACAAACCTAATTTGAGCATTACTCTCTTGCATGTTGTTTTTGAGGGGTTCACGGCCTGGTTTCGAGCCAAGCAAATGCTGAAATGGTTGTAAAATTAGTGTTTGAATCCTTGATCCCTTGAAATGTGGCTATGCGAGGTTTCTCGGCAGTAGACAGCATTATTTTGGCCGTCTCTTCTCATAAATCACGCAATCCTGCATTGTGAAGAGAGCCACACATTCCGATTACTAATTAGAAATTAATGAAGAGCAAGCTTCGGAGATTGTTGACAAAACCTACCGTACCAGAGAAGATAATCCATATACTTTTTCTCTCTTTTTTTTAAAGCTTTCACGCAAAATCATTGTCATGAAAAAGAAGCACACTAACTGCCTTGAAAATCGGAAGCAAAAGCGATAAATGGAGAATTCGAAAAGCCATGCCTGCAAAATCTTGAAAAGGATACCGCATGCATGGTTTCGAGCCCCTGAGGTTTTCTTGCCCGGAGATAATTTGCTCGCCTCCTTTTCGTCCCAATGCTGGCTAAAGAAGACAAAGCCGAAGGTCTTTGCCAACCCAGCAATTAAGTTTGAGGATGTGCCTTCACAAGAAATCTGTGATAACTCTCCATTTATTTGATAGTAGTAAGTGATGACCTGTTCCTCCTTCGCGTATAGTTTCATTTTCTAGAGATTTTGTTTGGGGTATTCTTGCCCTGTTTAAATATAGTCGAACTGCGTGAACCGCGCCAAATCACATGCGGAAAATAAAATCACATGCGGCGAATGCGTAAGACGCGTCCACGGAAATTATCTGAACCCCAAAATGCCGTTTCCGATTAATTTACAGCCTTTTGACAAATTTGTAAATTGATTTTTTTTTACCTGGGATTGAAAGTCAATCCGAGTTACAGCGCATAGGGGCATGTAGCCCCTTTTTTCTTAATTTCAAGCTTGAAGGCAACTGGCCAACCCATCTCTAATTTGGTCGACAGCGTGCACACGCCTATACGGGCAAGAAAATCTTTATCCCGAGGAAAAACTCTCGAAAGAAAGGCGGAGTAAACAACAAATCCTCCCAACAAAACAAAGTCTTGCATATAGCATTAAACGCCCGCTTTTCTTGGATTGCTATGAAAAAGAAATAAAGTTTATTTAGCACAGCGAACTCCTTGAGGCTAAAATTGAGTTGTATGAATACAATTTTTATATAAATAAAACAAGCAAGTACCAGTAATTAGTGGCGGGACTCAGAGTTCTCACTTTATCATAAAATGTTGGCAAAAGGTAGAATTCGGACAACGCGGGCGGAAAAGGCGTGGCTCTTGATGACGAAAACGCTACCTGTATACTGAACTAACAACATGAGCAAGCATAAAAATCGGTTAGGCTTGCCCTTTATTGTCCTCAAGATATAAATCCGATACAGGCATAAATTGGCTTGGCGTAGATACACGCCGAATGTGAGCTTCATCATAGGCAAGAATAGACGGGCGAGCCACAAATAACCAAGACGGCCGGATAGGGGTTCATTCAAAGACTTTCAATCTGGGAACATACACCCATAAATTGCCATGGGCATGATCACATTGCAGGATGATTTTAGAATATCGCGATTCATGATAACTTATTTGAACTGTCTTCGCAGTAATGGAAGAAAGATTGCGTGCATAAATATTCATTTCTCCTTCCTATCCTTGGAGTATCTTCACCATTCCCACGGAGGCGATGCGAAAGGTGAATCTTAGGTCTAGTTGTAAATAAAGATTTTGCGCGCTTACACCAAAGCATGGCTAACCAAAAAAAATCAAACATGTCACAGTGGATCTTGGATTTCCTTGGTCAATCTCACAGATACCTGAAGATTAACTAATCTTCTAAGGTTTCATCTCTAGAATGATTTAGCCATATTGTGGAATAACAACAATGAAGAAACAATGTATTATAGGCGAGGAAGTCGTCGACCATTGAAAGGCGTAATGGCCTATGTGGCAATTGTATTCAGTATTTGGGCATGAGCTTGTGAGAATCTTCTTGCCTGAAGAATGGTTGCGTGAGTTAGGTGAGAAAGAGGCTATCGAACTTGAACGTGCTCCGCCGAATAGCCCTTGCGGAGACTTAGATCAGGTGACCCACCCTCACGTGTATGTTAGATGGTAGATACTTCTGGTCATGGGATTCGCCCCCAAATCCATGAAAGTAACACCTTGAAGCCTTAATCTTATCTAAATTTGATGCTTCAAACGATTGTGTAACGAGTTTACCAACTTACGACCTGCGGTTCAATTCATTATTTAGTCTCACGGTCTCCCAAGTTTCAAAACCCGTACATTCCGCTGTTGCTTCGCAACAGTTTTCAGTTAGAACGGTCCTCTTTGAAGATGACCAGATTAGCTCGACGTTGCTCTGATGAAATGAAGAAAAGGTACTCTCTGATAATTCACGGATTTACTCGCCGTGTCTTTGAAACAGCCCATTGATCCTTCAAGGTCCCTAGAAATCCATGAAGTGGTCGTTGATGTAAGTCGAAAAGACATGTTGTTAAGCGTGCCTTGTATGAGTTCCAGGCGTTGCTTAATCCGTAAAAATTCAAATGATATGAGGCAATCTTAAAACTATAAAACTAGATTTGCGGATCCAATAAAAGAGCAGCCAATCATTGAATCATTTAGTATCAAAGATAACACTGGCCACAAGCAGCTAGGGAACACCGCTGTCGCCGAACAATGCTGTGGCTTGAATGTAAATAATTCTGTAACAATTTTGGCGCCATCACGTGTTCCATCAGATGCTTGCTCGTCTTACTCTTAAAGCCCGTTTTCAATGAGACGTGACACAAAATTTAGCCAGATATTGTCTCAATACTTCAACCAATGTACTAGTTTGTTCAACATTCGGTTTGTTTTTTACATGAACCTATTCAATTGAGAGATTATGATTTTAGGTGTGAGTGTTTCACTTTACTCGTCTTTTGTCAGCTTCGGGTGAAAGAAACCCTGAAAACTATTTCAAGGACTCAAACAAGATTGGCTAGGGTGTCTCGGGCGGTATTTATATTGCTAAAACTGTTGCTGCGCTGGAGGTCGTTGCAATCAAGCAAATGAACCTAGAGCAGCAGCCAATGAGAGAGTTGATTATAAACGAGATTGGTGATAAAGGACAGCCATCACCCGAATACCGTGAACTATATCGACTCGTATCTTTTGAAGGGCGAGCTATGGGTTGACATCGAGTACATGGAAGATGGATCATTGACAGAAATCGTGACACACAGTGTAATGTCAGAGGGACAGACATAATAGTTGATACTTGCTTGGCCCTTTACCCACAATAGGGTAAAGGCCGTACTATATAGTTTATCACGGCCTACGCGAGAACAATAGAGTAGCTCAGTATCACAATGGTGAGGCAATAAGAAGCCGGAACTGCAGAGGATAATAGATCAGGTGCATGGGACGATACTTATCGCCAAAGTGTGACTGAGTTGACCTGCAGGCCTATACCAGAAGGCTAGAGATCTTACAACTTTTTAGCAATGATATTACTCGACTTGTGGCAGACGTATCCCAAGCCTTATCGTTCAGCCACCTCATCTGCCTGGTTAAAGTCTCGAAGCCCTAGATCTCAAGATTATCAGTGTAATATCCCATCTGTTCTAAGCCGTTGCAAACTTCGAACTCAACGTGCCGCACAACACCTACTACTTCGAGATAAAATATTAATGACGTTACCTTTTTTCAATCACTTTACAGCACAGCCACAAATTGGCTCCCACAGAAGGCTACATTCTCAGTTTCTGTGAAGCTTCCCACGTTAATTCAAATAGTCTTGCCACCTACTCTCCCGCGTTCGGCAATTCCCTAGCATCAGGTCAGCCTCTCCTACGCCAAACACTATCTTGATTAAGACTAATTCTGCTTCCATTTGCCTTCTACGTGACGAATTATCACACTATTTCTCGATGGATATCTGCAAAGGCTCGATTCCTACCTTATTTGCTCAGGTTGAAGAGCTTTCTTGTTTCTCGGCTTTAAACCCTCAAGACGTCCGTTGGCAGTCTAGAATTGTTGCACCCGCCTGAAAGGCTAAACATAAATTGACACAGCCTGCCTCAAACCACATCTCAATGTTCAGATGAATTTAGGACTTTTCTGGTATTTTTTAGAAGGCATAATCAACAACTTGTTTCTTGCCTTCTGGCGAGATGTTTCTTTCGAAAACGCGTTCGCGCTCGGCAACATCGGTTTTGTCAATCATACATGTACTCTGAAGCTTTTTCAACAAGGTCCAGTCTTTATAAATTCAAACTGGCGATTTCGGGTTTGCTGATTGAGCTGGTACTTGTTTTCTTTCTCTCAAATACGGCCGATTGAGGAAGCTTCTTACTCCATTACAGCTCAGTTCCCTAGTGCATCACTGATGAACAAATCCAATACACGTGATACTTCCACGACATGTTTGGCACAAACCATTCCTTCCTTTAGCATTGAGAAATCATCCCCGCGTCCACCAGCTAATTATATATTCTAGTGACCGCGATCACTTACGCCTCTTACTGGCCATCGGTCATCTAATGTCGTTGAACCCCTCCTAAGACCTCGGGTATTAGTCACCGCTCTCACTCCAAATGCGTCTTGATATCATCGGCTTGACCTGTCATTGAGGCTCATTAGATGCCAGGGTTCTTCCAGTGGCTGTGAGCAGATCTTCATGATTTCGTGAAAATGCAATATGACTCTAATCTTTCGCTGAATTTCCTTCAATCTCGCCTAACCCATCCATCACAGATGCACTTCTATCTTTTGGTTTCAAGCGAGAGAATCCGTATTTATCGATTGTGCACACTGCAATATAAATGCTCATGATGATCCATACAAGTGAATGAAGAAAATAATAAAGCCCGTATGTCACAAGTAACGCCCTCAGTAATATTTTGCATGGGCGATCGACTTAAAAGAGAACAAAGGCAAACGGTTCGTTTACATCTTCACTCAGCTTTAAAATGTAATTTTGGAAAACACCAAAATGAACAGAAATAATGAGGAGAAGTTCAGCCCTGTATAAGCACCCCCTTCTTAAGAATTGACCGGAGAACGTAGAATTCGATCTCTAACTTGGAAGTCGTCGGTATAGAGGGCAGGAAACCATTCAGTTCGCCGCCGGACAACATAAAAGTCGGGAGGCACCTGGCGGCCATGTTTAAGTCGGTTACCATCCCTGATTTGGCAATAAAGAAGGCCACTGAAGTGGATGGCACGACACCAAGAATGGATATATCCCGAATCTTTAAGAGCTTCGGGAAAGCAGCCGTCCACGCCCTTCGTCCATTCACGGTAGTGTCGCACCTTGCCGACCCGAAGTCGCCCTCCATATTTTGGAGAAAGCATCCCTTTAAGATCCTGCCCTCATCCGACTTTGGCACTCATTTTTTCATTTGTTAGTTTAAGAAGTTCTCAAAACGTGATGCGCTTTTTTTTGTCGAGCCTCTCGTGACTGTGGCCCTAAACTCTTTCTATTTTCTTAGCCAGAGCACACTCTTCAAGCTTAGCCTGATGTCTACTGTTCAGAACTGACCTCCGTTTACCTGAAAGTGGGAATAGCTGCCTATTCTGAAATACCGGCAATATACTTAAGATCTGCGTAGTTTCACTTGAAAGCTCCATTGACTTCACTGCATTTGTGACCAAGGGAAGTCTCGATATAATCCTTACACCCTGGAAGATTGGATGCATCTGCTGGCCCATTTTTTGCAGGGACATCGAAAAAATGACGATACTGCAACTTTTTCGTCTCCTCATTTGTTTCTTGAAAGAGCAAGGTAAATATGGCATTGTTTAGTGAGTTCAAGACTACTCTAGCTTTCTTTAAGCCCAGGAAAGAAGGCAAGAAATCATCTGAGTGTATCGAGAATTTGAAGAAGTTGACCATCAAGGTCTAGGGCTCTGCTATCGAACACAATATTAGACCAGTTCTCAGACCATTCTTTGACAATTTTGTATTTCAAACGCCAGGCGATGCCATGGTGGGGAATTCCCGAGATACAGAGTTTATCATGATGAAAGTGAAGTTGAGCTTTTCAAGTACCTTCGAGAGCGTAAGCCGCGCTTCTAGGAAGGTGTGTTCGGCTCAAAAAGCTCGCTACTAATAAGCAAACAGTGCTACGATCAAGAAGCACGGAGAAGTGAGGACGGTAAATTTTAATCTGCTAGTGCTAAAGTTCCATGAACCACCTATTGAGAACCATTCATGACCAATTCAGGTTAAATGAGTTTCGAATACACATGTGCTGTCAATTAAAAGCCTGTTGGTTTTGGGATATTGACATTTCGGGTTTATGTACGAGTGTGTCTGTTTCGACTCGAGAAACGCTGAAACTTACAGGTCAGTCATAGCAACACTAACAGTATGTCCGTATTTTATTCATATCTGATATGCAAATTCCCTCTAGCTAAATTCGTTTTATTTGGTTGTGGCAAAATAAGTATTGTGCCTCAATTGCTTAACTACCCCGATATTATGGTCGTGTCCTGGCAATAATTCTCATGATTCAAGTATCAGTTCGACTTGGGTACTTAATAAGAATAAACTTCAAAAAGTGCACTCGTCTTGGAAAGGGCCAGCTATTTCATTGTTGATTTATCTTTGGGGATCAGGAAAACTCTGTATTTGTCAACCATAGTAGACCTATTGCTGCAACTTTGTTAAATCGAGGGATTTAAACCAAGTTGGAAAGCAAGCTAAATATTTTCATTATGGGGAGACCCGTATGTCAATTCTCTCATTGAATTGTTAATTTTGTAGCGCAAAATTGTCAAATTCAATGGGGAACTTATGGAAAGTCCTGAAGCAAATTCGGTTCTTCCAAGACCAAAATGCTACCTAAAGGAATTTTTGTTAACAGGAAGTCTATTCGTGCAAATTAAGTTGGTCATTGAGATTTTGATAGGGCAATCGCGAAGCAATTTGTGTTTTGTTAGGGTCAAACCTTAGGAGACTTTTAATACAATTCGCCGATATCAATTTGGCGTCTTATATTCCAGGCAGAACTCATTTCTTGAATTCATCACTCGTATCCTCCACAGAAAGTGTTCAGATTTATAGCTAATTAAATTGAAGTTCACTCAACACACGGTCATTGAACCGAGGAGTAACACAAGACAATTTGGATCTCAAACATCGAACGGGGCGAATTCGAAGTTCCAGCCATGTAATGTAAAGATTATGAAAGTAAATACTCGACAGCAAATCGAGCCACGCTTCGTCGTGGTTAGATTTCCAGATGAAACTATGCGGTAAAAGACTTATGACGTGACTCACATATAAGATTTCTCCGGGCAATGTTCAAAAGTAGGCTTTCGTAAAGATGATTAATGATGATGCTGATAGGATTGTAGGTTATCGTTGGACTCAATTTTTTCTAGAATTTACATTGATTGCACAAAAATAATAGGACCATGCTTCCAATGAGTCACAAGGGGGTATATCTGAGCAAATACTTTTTGATCCCCCAAAATAATGTAAAAAGACCATCTAGACAAGTGTAAGAAAACCTTATAGCATAAATATTCCTGAGTTGTGATATCAATATTGGTTAGTGTCGTGTGGGTTGTTGATATCATGGTAATAAGAGGCCAAACTCGCTGATCCAATACCAATAAACATAGAATTCGTTCAGACTTCGTGGCCAACCATCTGTCAAATGGATGTAGTCTCCGACAGGAAGATCAGCTCAATCGTGTATTGAAATCAAGAATTTGAAGCTTCAAAATCGGTGCTTGCAGGTCATTGATCACCAGCTGAGATTCGTGTTTCATCGTGAGCTTAGCGGGCTCCAAACACAGTGGGCCGTACACTCAGCGGCTTCTCGCAATAGCCCAAAAGCCTAAATTCTAGGCTCCAGCGGCAAAAGTAGATTATTGTCTGTCTTTATAGACAGACTTGCTTGAGCTTCGCTAAAAACGTTTATGCACAAAATCGACATAATTTTGAAAGCAGACTTTGTTTGGAGACAAAAAAAGGCCAGCTTGAACCTATCTAAGAGACCACATTCCTGGTAACTCCTGTCTTACTGAATTTGGTACGCAATTACACGAGTACTTTACAAGGGCTTAGGCCTTGAAGAAACCTGTGGACGATGGGAAGACATTTCTTCGATGAGCGGCGACAATTAGATAATGTACCTATCGCTCCTCTGGCCTGCCTTTTGTAACCGTATGAGCCAGTCGTATGCTCCCTAATCTACGACAGTAACTGGGTCTCGCTCCTCAGAGTTAATATCACACTACATCCTTATTCTGGGAGGCTCGTATAGACAGACCTACAGCTAGTTTAGGTTTTAGTATCATATTTTTTGAGCCCATAGAGGACTGTTATTCTATTGCGACACCGATGAAGCGCAATAATTATTCCACAAGATTAACCAAAGTATGGGCATGATTCGAGTTCATGGCCGTTCCTCACATTAAGAATTGCTTGCTCTGCATTCTATAATTCTAGGGTAACTCTGCACTTTTTCTCAATTGTCAAATTTGTCTATATCTTGACCTAAGATTTGATCTCTTTAAATGTTCCCTCGCTTATTTTTGATGTGAATATCTGATTTCTCACTGCTTATTGCCTTACGATCTCACACCTACGAGTTTAATTCCAACAAAATAGGATTATTTTGTCGCCGGTCTTTGACGTAAAAATGGAGTTCAGTTGGATCTTGCTGTGTATCAGACACGCGATAGGCTATTTGCAGGTTAACATGTATCTGAACTACTAACACAAGAGTACTAACTAAAGAACAATCAAACCGTTATTCCGAGAGGAAAGCGTTGACTTATAAGAATTTTCTCGAATCTCATCTGCTAAACCCCATTTTTCCAGCCATATCTATACCTCTTTTAAACCTCCAGCAATCCAAGTTGGGAATGCGTGAACAACTGAAGCCATAAAGGGGGAATGCGACCAGCTCGCGTACCGAAGGGGCAGATGCTGAGACCAGGAAATCTTACAGCTGTCCTTAAAGGTATTCCCAACCAGATGATTAGCGAAAAGCAATCGAAACGCATTACTCTAGTGTAGCAGAGGTTCGGGGGGCTCACACTGTACTCCCTTTCAAAAATTGGCAATTCGGAGTAGTCATATGGTCATAATGAATGGCGCATTGATCAATGATAGTTTCAGGTTTCCCATGGTAGCTTAAGTTGCTTGATGATAATAAAATAATGTTGATTAACCCTTATGCTGCCGTCTCCCACTCAATACTCTCGCATTTAATGTGGACACGCCATGAACCTATTTTGATATCTCAATTTAATTTACACCGCAGGAATCATTGATAAGTGAGCTTTGACATCCATCTCGCACTAGAAGAAAGCTGAGCCAAATGCCAGGAATGTATGCTTGGGCATTCAGCACAGTAACATAACGTATAATTATCAAGAGCACCCGCAATTTTGACAGCAAGTCCTCGAGTTTTATTCAGCTTGACTTAAGTCTCGATCCTTAAGAGTTTAAAAGAGATTCTAAGCATGTTGCACGTATATACCGCATCATCAACTTGTGAGCCTGTGTTCTCGGCGCACTCTTCGACTCCCGGTCTCTGTTTTTGTATAGTTGCCATATGGCATGGAAAACCTTATTTCTTGATTGGATTTTAGATAAGAGATTTAAATAAGATTTTGATTATATGCATATTGAAAGATACCTTGGACAAACCTAGTGTTTTAGTCAAGACCTTAGATCATCAAGCATAGAGCCACCAAGTTCATCTAGTTGTTTGTATTTGGGGCTCGAGCGCTAGGTTGTGTTCACCTAATGCGAGTTCTCCCAGACACGACCAGAGACGCGGAGCTGCGAGGGCGAGGAAGTTTTTTCTTCCACGACAAGAAAGAGAACCTCTTTTCTCTTTTTCAAGCGATTTTATACGGATAATATACAGATAGACGAGGTCGCAAATTTATCACGACCCAGCCTTTTTACAACTAAAAACTATCATTCATCGTATCCTGTGTGCATATAGCGCATCTAACAATATTACCTACACTAGTTTGCCATGTGCTCCAAATTTTCCATCACGTGATCGTCTCTGTTGCCTCGCGTTGTGTTTGGCTCAAGTTTGTGCGTGTGATTGGAAGGGCAGTCTGTTGAAGGATTTTATCAGTTAATTGCAAATTAAAACATCGAAGCAACAAGATTGATAAAGAAGTATATACATTATACACGATCGGCTCTTTCATTATTCGCCTCTTTCAGGGATATTAAACATGATCATTTCCGACATTAGCATAATATAAGGAGGGAATTTCATGCACAAGAGATCAACGGCAATTTTCAGGTCCTAAGGGGAGCGGGCAAGTTTTGTCGTAATTATCTTTAATACTCAAGAATACACAGCATGAAAACCATCTAGAAAAATTCCTAAACGACGTTAATAAATATCCAAGTCCAAAGCATTCTAACAAAAAAAACTCAGGAATCTAATAAGATCCTTCCAGATATTTTTCAAGGTCTTGGTGATGTTCTGATTTCGTTCATTCTGATTACTCAGAAACATAGCTCAGGTTCAATTGCCTCACCCCACCTATGTTCCACTGCGGGCGAGTTTTTCCCAGTGGACTCAAACACCCAAATTCGGGCCAATAGATACCGAAGCCTCAAGTGAGGACAAATCTTGAAATCACTTAATTGGAGAGAAGATCCTGTCATATATTTATTTTTTGCTGAAATCTTTGAAGAAATCGAATTTCAAAATTTCTTCTGCTTCTGGTTCCCGAATTCCCGATACTCAAGCCCGAGCGGCCTTTAATCAATACGCGTGCATTTGTTGTATCCAGATATCGGGAATTCACAGTCAAAGAGAGCAAAACATCCTTGGAAACACTTGAAAAGCCCGAAAAACTCTTCGGACTTTTGCTACAAATATAAACAGATAACGAGCTCCGATCAAAAAAGATGCATCACTGAGCTTTTCATTTTGTAGAAGAAATGTGTGATTACAAGCTTGTAAAAAAGACAATGGGAAAAGAGGATTTCAGCGCATGAAAAGTTTGACTTATCCGATGAGCCATGAGAGCGCAAAGCACTTCGAGGTGTCAGATTCACATGAAGCATAACTATATTGTCCTCAATAGTTTAAAACCTAAATCTTAGATACGACAATGGTGGAACTCTGGATTTATAGATCGAAGACGGCATTATCTTCGTCCAGGAAACACCAAGCATATTCCAAATGGTCATCGCCTTTTTGTACTGCTTCTGTAACCAATTGACGTGAAGGATCCATCACTTTTTACTCTATAGCAGGTATGGATCACTATTGCACTAATCTCTTAGCCTATGCCAATGTTTTGGGTAAGCTTGGAGAAATACTGAGTGTATAGTTATGTCAGACTTTGAGTGTGTCTCCTAGCCGTGCGGGAACGGCTCACATAAAATCATGTCAACAATTTGTGAGTGATTCTTTCAAGAATTGGGTGTTGATTTTGCATATGAAACAAAGATAAATTGAAAAAAAATTGAAAGGGAAAATAACCTTGATTGTTGATGAGGCGGTCAGTTCGTCGGGCATTGCCGCGATCGGATGCTGAGATGATCGAAGCTCTTGTCAAATTAGTCAATGTTCCTTTCGAGAGAATCCGAGGGATGATTTGGATTTTCTTTAGGAAGGACTTCCCAACTCAACTGAGTATATTAAGATGCACCCAATACAGGAATCTTTTCCAGATTGACGGTGCCCTTATTACCAATTTGAGAAATCCATGGATGAGAAAGAATAATTTCGAAAGCCGGTTGCCAAAAGCTAAGAAGCTTAGTCGTTGCATCTCATAAATTTGATTTTCAATCCAATTTAACGGTTACAAAAAAGACTCACCGCAAGCCCAGCTAATCTGCGAATCCTGCTCAATCTAACTTAATCCGCCTGCAGAAGTCTGGTAAGCGGCTGCTTCCTTCCACAACTAGAAGTAGCACTAAAAACAGAGAGCAAACCAATTTTCAAGTGCAACTTCCACAAGACGTAACCCCATCCACACAGTGCAGCTCAAATACAAGATTGCGCTAGAGGTCAATCATTTTTCGAATAAGCCGGCAAGGGTCAAAAGTAGTTGCTTGAGGATTAGTATAGAATGAGGTTGCGTAATTACATGAGGAACTTAAAGAAGCTTCAGGGCACATGGCATAAAGCAATTGCATACTTAGCTGCTCTGTATCTCCACCATTAGCGGTCATTATCCCACAGGTCGATACATTCCTAGCACAATAGGAGTTGCTTCTTGGAGACGCATGCAAGGAAAATATCCAGAATCCCATTGCGAGGCTACCTTAATAAAAGCCGTCAAACGCGCCTCCGAAGAACATCTCCTATCCACCTGCAGCCAATTGAAGTACGCTTCTGTAGAAAAAGCAAATGCCTATAATGACTTATCAGCATGTACCAAGATAAAAGATTTGCGGGAAAAATTATATTGCTTGAGCTATAACTGTTTGGTGATTATGATTACGAGGTGAAACGTTATTACACTATGTGGCTTTTTTCATTAATGAGACTTGAATGCTGAAGGAAAGAAATAAAGTAATTAGCGACTCAGTGAGATGTACACGGGTTGGACTCCCGAAAGAAGCTCCATCACTAGAAATGAGGTGCTCTTTATCTTAGAGCATATGAGCCACAAGCGGATCCCAAAGCCCATAGATAGCTAAATGAGCCCGAGGATTTAAGACCCAAGGTATTGCAGTTTGAAGCTTGCTAAAACTCGTTCGCCTGTATGAACGTATGCCGAGGATGAAGCTTTGAGAACGCTAAAGCTCATTCAAAGTATTTGCCATAATTGCTTTTGATGTGCCTTTGGAGTTCAAAGCACATCGTCCCTGTTTATTTTCAATCTATAAAAGGGAAACATCGTAATTTATTCCCTCTCACAATACTCTTTATGCTGAATTTTTCGAGTTTTGAAATCGTTTCATCCGAAAAATTGGCCCGGCCTTTTCAGCAAAGATTCCGCATACGTCCGAGCGCGCTCTGTTACTAAGCCAATTATTGTTACACTGCTTGAAAGAGATCACTGTATCCCTAATGAGGTTTCCTTGAGCCTTATTTATTAGTTCTACATCCTCTACAGCTGCTATAGAGAAGTCTGAAAGTCATCAATTCATAGTCATACGAGGCCATTGACCCCATATATTTTCACGCACCACAGAAGCTTAACAGCACCCGTGCACCAAACCGCGCGCCCTATGGTTGGCTAGAATGCTCGAGGAAGTTCGGTAACGATAAAAACTTCTATACCCGTGGTATAAGGCATCCTACTAGTATTCATTCAGATGATCGGGTCTACCACTAAGCGTGCCGTATCATCGGCTACGCATTTGCGTATTGGTCGCTCTCTAGCTTCGTCCGCAAGGACGTTTAATGTACCTGTGACTTCGCCAGGAAAACCCGTGACGTCCCAGGCGGTAAAAGCCGACCTTAATGCTGTACCTGGATCGAACCACAGCGCTGAAACGGGCGTGAAATCCGAAATCAAGGCCAAAGTCCAAGAGAACAATGAGCATGAGGCTTCAAACACGAAAGCTTTCTCGCTTTTCGGGCTCTTGTGGAAAACAGCACTCTTGGCCTCAGTCGTTTATGGAGGTACGTTGTTTGCTGCAACCAAAAACGAAAAAGTCATGGATTTTGTCATCGACAAGCAATTGCCATACTACGAAGAGTTGATTGATGTTATTGAAAACGGCTCCATGGCAGATGTCAACAATTTGTGGGCAAAGTTGACGTCAAACATGACGCTTCCTTCGAAGGATACAATCGAGGAATTGACTCACAAAATTGAGCAACAAGGTGGTCATTTGATTGAGGAGACGAAAAAAAAGTTGGCACACGCCCAAAACTCACTTCCCTCAGAACAATTACAGAAAAGCGTTGGTATAGAGACTGTACCAGGTAAGATCGACAAAATACCTTTCGTAGCATTGAATCACAATGTTTCTCGGGTTGCTGATGACTCAGTGAAAGCCACCATCGATTCTTTCAACCAGTTGCTTAACTTACTTGATGGCAGCAATCTCGGTCCACAGAAGGACGCCATGGTGAAAAAGATCAGCGAAAACATCAGCGCGTTGTCTCTGAAATTGGCTGCGTTGAACAACTCTTTCGAACAAGAATTGGAGACCAGATTGAAGGACACAAAGACACAATTGCTCACCTCTCATACTCAAAAAGAGTTGGATTTGACTCAGAGCATGTTGGATCAGTATAACCATGAAAAGTTGATTTTGGAAAAGAAGTATAAAGAGAGACTCGTCAAAGAGGTTGATGCTGCCAGAAAAGCGCTTAGCCAGGCTGCAGTCAATGCCACTACAATGGTCAGAATAGAGCAAACAAAGAGGTTTGAGGCGATGGTCAAGAGAAAAATAGACGAGGAGAGAGACGGTAGATTGAAGAACTTGGACGCGCTTTCTTCTAGATTGGAAGAGGTGGAAAGCTTCGCGGTCGGCTTGGAGCAACAAGTATCTTCCATTCAGTCTAAGACATTGATTCAGCGCGCTTCTTCGAAGTTGAAGTCCTTGTTAACCCAAACCCCCGAAGACGCCCCTGCAGAGAGCTTCAAACCATTTGTCGACAGTTTGCAATCCGCCACAAGCAAGTCAAACGACGAGTTGATAGCATTGGCCCTTGATGAGTTAAAGCCTTTGCTTAAAAACGAGAGTACTCAGTCTATCTTGACTGTTCCACAATTGTTGACTGCATGGGAACGTCTTACGCCCGAATTGAGATCCGCATCCTTATTGCCCCCCAATGCAGGTTTGTTGGGTCATTTGGCGTCGGTTTTCTTCTCAAAATTGTTGATGCCTGTGAAAGGTGCGAAGCCTGAAGGGAAAGATATCGAGTCTGTCATCGGTAGAGTTGAGCAGAGCTTAGTGCGTGGAGAGTTGGATTCTGCTGTCGAAGAAGTCGCCAACTTGAAGGGGTGGACGAGAAAGTTGGCTGACGACTGGGTAAGAGATGGTAGAAAGAGATTGGAGGCTGAGTTTTTGATTAGTTTGATCGACGCCGAATCCAAAGTGTTGTAAGTACGATACAAAAAGACTATAAGGCTGTGAAAAGGTAGAACCCACAAATATTAGCATCTAGAGTTAACCCCCCATTCTTCAAAATCCAGGTTCACGTTGACTAAGAGTCACGTGATAAGCTTCACGTGACGCATTTTAGCCTTGATCAACAGTCCACGTCTTTGACACCACAAACCAAATATCAGTAACATGTCCTCCACAAATGCCGCAGCGGCCGTCTATGGCGGAGATGAAATCAATGCTGTTGTTTTGGACCCTGGCTCGTACTCGACTCGCATTGGGTACGCAGGAGATGATTTTCCCAAGGTGGTGGCACCGTCATGGTATGCTCAGGATGAAGACGGCACAAGGTTGTTCGACGGAAGCCTCGACTTCCCGAAGGCAAAGCGGGAAGTTTTACCTCTCATGCAAGATGGACTAATTGACGACTGGGATGCCGCGGTCGCACATTATAGACACTATTTTGATGGGATTATGGCTCTTGATTACACAGAGCAGCCGATATTGATCACCGAGCCCGTATGGGCGCCACAAAAGTACCGCCAAAAGTTGGTGGAGACAATTTATGAGGAGTTTGAGTTTCCTGCACTCTACTTGGCAAAAACGCCTACTTGTGTATCTTTTCAACAAGGCAGACTGAGTTGTCTTGTGGTCGATATTGGCCATGACTCAGCCAGTGTAGTGCCCGTAGTAGACGGGATTTGTTTACTTAAAAACTCGATGCGTACAAACTATGCCGGTCAGTTTTTAAATGATCATATCAAAGACTTGCTTGTGGCAAAGTATGCCGACGCAGGGTTGGATCTTTCTGCGAAATATAAAGTTAAGGATAAATCGCCAGTGACATATCCCACGCCGGCAAAGTTCACGCCACGGGACTTACCCTCAGAGATTACGCAGTCCTTCGATGACTACCAGCAACAGAAAATATTCACCGAGTTCAAGGAGCTTTTGCTTGAGGTTCCAGAGAAGAAAATGCCGGTGAAGGGATCACCGAAGGATACATATCTGCAAGAGGAAAATGAAAGATCCTTGGAAGTACCTACCGGCCAATCTTTAGAAGTTTCTCTGGAGAGATTCAGCTTAGCCGACTCGTTATTTGAGCCGGGCGCACATCCATTTCATGATAAAAAGTACACTGAGAAATATCCTGCCAACAACGGTGAGATGTCTATCAGCAGTCCCTATGACGATTATCGTCCAATGAAGCGAGCGAGGAAATCTGAGCCAGGCCAGGCAACTCCCACGCCCGTGCCTGAAAATAGTGCGTCCTCGAAAGCAAAGACAATTCGTGGGCTTTCTCAGATGATCACGCATTCTCTTGCATCTGTAGATATCGACTTAAGAACATCAATTGCACATAATGTTATTGTAACAGGAGGCACATCGCTCATTCCACAATTGACTGAACGCCTCAATTCGGAGTTGCTGAGCGCCAATCCAGGATTGAAAGTCCGTCTTCATGCGCTTGGAAATGCTAATGAAAGAACAAACCAGACATGGATCGGAGGAAGTGTGCTTGCGTCTTTGGGCTCTTTTCACCAGATGTGGGTGAGTAAGGCTGAGTACGAGGAGGTTGGAGCGGAGAGAATTTTTACCCAGAGGTTCAGGTAAATAATTTCAGGTTTTAAGAAAGGGATCTAGAGAAAAGCGAGCGTGCAAATACAATTCGTGATTTGGAAATATATAAAGATACACTTTGTTGCTTGGGGAGCTCCGAATCTGATATGTGTATGAAGGCGCCATATTAAATTGGTCAAGCGGGAGTGATATCATTTTGCTGCAAACTAAAAGGATTCAGCAAGAAAACCTCTTTCCTTGATTGAAAAGACAAAGCGACTGAACTGAGTTAGACTGTAAACTTTTTTTGCCTTCGGCTCTTGTGCTTCCTTTTTTCTTTATTAACTAAATTCAGAAATTAGAGCGGCCCTTCCTTGGCGACGCACCATGTTGAAGATTGAGGCGCGCGTGAATCTGAAAAGCAAAGCGACAACGGGTTTCGCTTGAGGCCAGCATGGCTCGGGCCTGCACAGCTTTTAAGATTGGCCAAAATTATCGCAAATAAGACAATTAAAGAAGGCGGTTTTGGCATATAAGTTCAGACTAATCACGTCCGCAACCTTACGATAAAGTGGTGCTACTTGCAGAAAAGTCTAAGAACACAAACTACCAAGTCAAAACAAATTTCAATCATGATTTCACAGACGAATTTGTATCCGCCTCAGCCTGCAACCACAAGAGGTGCGTCGACATTTATCTCGTACGACTCCACCAATAACCGGATCGCGTATGCGGCTGGAAAGTCAATTATTATTCGTTCTTTGGATGCTGAATCGAAATTAAGTCCCACCCAATTCACCAAGCATACGGTGACAGCCACCGCGGCCGCGTTTAGTCCTTCAGGGAACTATGTTGCTTCAGGTGACGAGTCAGGGCACGTGATTGTCTGGGATTCGTCAGTTCATGGCAAGGAAAACACCTTTGAACAGCCTATCATTAAATCCGAATTTGATGTTTTGGGCGGCCCCATCAAAGCTCTTGCGTGGGATGCCGATAATGCGCGAATCATTGCAGTGGGCAGTGGCAAGGAGAAGTTTGGGCACTGCTTCACATGGGATTCAGGTAATTCGATTGGTGAGATTCAGGGCCATTCTGAAACCATAAATTCCGTAGATATCAAGCCTCAGAGACCATACAGAGCGGCCACCGTGGGAGACGATAAAGCAATGGTTTTCTTCAATGGCCCACCTTTCAAGTTCGATAAGAGCTCACGCGAACATCACACAAACGCTGTGAGAGCTGTGAAGTTTTCTCCCGATGGTAAATGGCTTGTGAGTGTTGGATCTGATCGTACTATTGTATTGTACGATGGGAAGAGTGGCGAATATATTGAAAAATTAGAAAAGGCGCACGAGGGCGGTATTTCGGCCGTTTCTTGGTTCCCAAACTCATCTTCCTTTGTGACTGCTTCTGCTGACAACACCTTGAAGCGTTGGAATCCAGAGAAACTCTCTGAAATACAAACATATACGCTTTCTTCAAGCACTTCTGTTGAGCAACAGCAAGTGGGTGTTGTGGTGACGAAAGATTATGTGTTATCCCTCTCATTAAACGGTGAAATCAATCTTTTCTCTCACGAGGGCGCCACACCTATTGAGACTATTTATGGCCATCAAAAAGCATTAACGAAAATCTCTGTGGTCGGAGAAAAGTTGGTCACTGGGGGCTCTGATGGTACATTATTTGAGAGGGCAATAAACAGTTCCGAGGTTAGTCCAATCTCTTCAAAGTTTTCTCAAACCGATTCTCACTCAAACTATATCACCGGTATCAAAAGTATTGGTGAACATGTCGTGACCACTGGCTGGGACGACAAGCTCAAGTTATGGAAAGACGGAAAATTGGGGAAAAGCTTGAGTTTGGAAGGACAGCCGAAAGGCATATCCGTCACTGAGAATATCGTGGTGTTGCTTGAAAGTAAGCTTCAGGTTTTTGACACTTCTCTCAGTTTATTGGCCGAGCAGGAATTGAAATTCGTGGGTTCTCATGTTGATTCCATCCCAGGGTCAAGCACCGTGTATGTGACGAACGAAACGGATAAGAGACTCGAGGTATTTGAAACATCCACATCGATTAAGCACAAGCACTCCTTCCCAGCTTTGAGAGCTGCGCCAAACTTAGCAAAGGTTTCTCCCGATGGTGAATATGTTGCAGTTGCGGAGATTACAGGTAAATATACTCTTTACAGCACAAAGGATCAAAGCGCTATTACAACAAGATGGGCCTTTCATAGCAGTAGAGTCAACGGTGCAGAATGGACCAAGGACTCGAAGTTTTTAGTGAGCGGGGGTTTAGATTGTGGAATCTACATCTATTCTGTTTCTCGGCCATCTAAAGTCTTGAAGACACAATTGACACATCAAACGGGTGTTTCCGACTTGACATGGTTGCTGTATTCTGGCACAAAGGGTACCTTTGCCAGTGTTGGCCTTGACGGGGTGATTAAGACCTGGGAGGCCGACTTCAGTGCATATTAACAGTTCTAAGGCACTTGAACTCAAGTCAATTTTCTTTAAAAATTTCGAGGAATGGAATACAGCTGCAAGCTCTCACGAAAGTACCAAGCCTATGTCGACCGAGGTGCGTGCGATTCCTTACCATCTCTCTTAGAGCGGAATCACATTAAAGAATCTAACCCATTCAAATTCATACGTCCATCATAAGAATATTTATAGATCAACTTTTGAATAAAGATAAAAGTTTCGAGAAGTTTCGAAAAGTTTCGGAGATTTCTAGTGTAAACTGGCTCTATTAGTTGCCGTCGAAGCATTTAGGCATAAGCTAAACTTGACCAGAGGTGCTCAAGTATAATTGGCGACTTCAGAAGTGCCACGTGTGTAGCAAAAAGAGCTAAACTTGGCATGATATTTATTTGAGTGCCTCTCACCTAAACCTTTCGGTTAAACTTGAGTTAGTTGCTTAGATCTCAATTTTCATGATCGTCAATCATTTTGTGGGGTTAGCCTTGATTCCCAGTGCCAACGCGGAAGTTTCTTCTACTGACTTAGGAGGAGCGTAGGTTTTAATTCAACCCGACGCTCAAAGCAGAACATAAGCCACCAAGCGGCGAGCGCCATTTCTTATTGCAACTGCCAGACTTGAATCCTGCCGTTAGGACGTTTTAAGCCGAAAAACCCAATTCCTTCGACAGTCTCCAGAGTTCTCTGAACTCCCTAAATTTGTCTCTCCTTACACCATCTATTATCATTAGCCAAATGGCCCATGGTCACGAAAACGTGGAAATTCTCATCTGCGCGGATCTGCCCTCCGCTCCGAAAAGCCCGGGAAGAAAGTGAACGGGGAAAAAAACCACGCCCTTTTCAGACCCTTTTCAGGGCTGGCTTCCATACATCAGGAGATTATGCGTGAGCGCTCCCTTCACTTCCCCAATTTCTGATTCACCCACCACACCCCACCTTTCTCGCGTCAGTGCCCCCGCAACTTCTCAACAAAATTCAGGGCCCACACCGTATTTGGTCTGCGTGGGTTTTTGGCGGACCTGAATGTTAAATGCCGCTTTTCTTTCTGTCTTTCTGTCTTTCTTCCTTTCTTTTTTTCTTCCAGACCTTCATTACCAATTCTAATTTCTTCCAAGAAGATCAAGGAAAGAATTTTTGTTTTGGCAACTATCGACAATTGCTACTTATTAGCACATCACTGAAGACTCTTTGGCCAGTACCCCTACCTTCCTTCGCATCATCAGCCTGCTAAATTTAATTTCGCATGTCACGACCAACCAGTTCAGATAAACTTCTCATAAAGGGAGCCTTGGACTTAGACCCATGGTTAGAGCCTTATTCAAATGCTCTTATTAGCCGCCAGTTGCAATGCAAGCAATGGGAGGAAACGCTTACAAAGGCTGAGACCTCTCTCTCGCAGTTTGCTTCATCTTATGAGAAGTACGGCGTGCATGCCGATCAGGCTTCAAAGGAAATCGTTGTCTACGAATACATTCCAAACGTTACCAGCGTGTCCCTTGTTGGTGACTTCAACGGCTGGAACACAGAAAGCCATGTTTTTGAAAAAGCAAATGAATTCGACTTGTGGAAATTGGTGATTCCACCCACAAATGATGGAAAATTCGCCATCGAGCACGACTCCAGGTACAAAATCTCGATGAAACTTTCCTCAGGCGAGCGAATCTACCGTCTTGATCCTTGGGGAACGCGTGCCACTCCGGCTAAGGAAAACTCCTTGTACGAAGGCCGTTTCTGGAACCCCCCAGAGACATACACTTTCCAGCACGAGAGGCCAAGATTCGCTGCACACGATGGGATCAAAATATATGAGGCGCACGTGGGCATCTCGTCTCCTGAGCCTAAGGTCGCCTCGTATAAGGAATTTTCACTGAAAACCTTACCAATAATCCACAAGCTAGGATATAATACAATCCAGTTGATGGCAGTAATGGAGCATGCTTACTATGCCAGTTTCGGTTACCAGGTGACGAATTTCTTTGCTATTTCTTCAAGATATGGGACACCAGAAGAGCTCAAGGAATTGGTCGACCGCGCGCACGAGTTGGGAATCCGTGTATTACTTGATGTTGTGCATTCCCATAGCTCTAAAAACGTTGATGACGGTTTGAATAACTTTAATGGAACAGACCATTACCTTTTTCATGGAGGAAGCAAGGGAAACCACGATCTTTGGGACTCTCGCCTCTTCAATTATTCCAGCTATGAGACCTTGCGGTTTCTCTTGTCAAACTTAAAATTCTTTGTTGATGTGTACAAGTTCGATGGCTTTCGCTTTGACGGCGTCACCAGCATGTTGTACAAGCACCATGGGCTTAGTTACGGGTTCAGTGGAGACTACAATGAGTATTTTAACCCTGAATTAGTGGATAATGATGCGATCGCGTACCTTATGTTGGCACACAAGTTGCTTTCCGAAATTAGTGCCAAAAATGATGGCTTCAACTTTATTTCAATCGCAGAGGACGTCAGCGGAATGCCGACCTTGTGCTTGCCAGTTGGGGAGGGCGGTATCGGATTTGATTACAGATTATCTATGGCCATCCCTGACATGTGGATCAAGCTATTGAAGCATTCGTCGGACGAGCAATGGGATCTCGGTAATATCGTTTTTACGTTGACTAATCGCAGACACGGTGAACGATGTATCAGCTACTGCGAGTCGCATGACCAGGCGTTAGTGGGTGACAAGACACTCGCTTTTTGGCTCATGGATAAGGAAATGTACACCAACATGTCGGTACTTTCGCCTTTGACGGAAGTGGTTTCGCGGGGACTTGCCTTGCACAAAATGATCAGGTTGCTCACATTTGGCTTGGGCGGCGAGGGCTATCTCAACTTCATGGGTAACGAATTCGGCCATCCCGAATGGTTGGACTTTCCCAGAGAAGGCAACAACGAGTCTTACCACTATGCAAGGCGTCAGTTCAATTTGATCGAGGATGATTTACTAAGATACAAGTTCTTGTTCGCGTTTGACTCGGAAATGCTTCATTTGGATACGAAATACGGGATCTTGAATGCACCTCAGGCATATGTATCATTGAAGCACGAAGGCGATAAGGTGATCATTTTCGAGAGAGCTGGTCTCTTGTTCATCTTTAACTTTCATCCAACCAATTCTTTTCCGGATTACAAAGTGGGCGTTGACACTCCTGGTGAGTATCAGATCGTACTCAACTCGGACACGGAAGAATTGGGTGGCTTCGCACGGATCAACGATATAACCGAGTCACGTGAAAAGATGCTCTTCCCTACAAAAGCAGAATGTTGGAACAACAGAAGCAATGCCTTGTTCATTTACATCCCTTCAAGAACTGCACTTGTGTTGCAGTTGAAGGGTAAAGTAATTTAGAGACATCAAATCAATTAGACATATACCTCCTGAATGTGTTGTAGAGAAGTATCATTGAAAACCCGACTCAAACTTCAATGACAGTGCCCAGTGTGGCTGCTTTTGTGACCTCTTCCTTATTCTCCAAAAGGTCTAAGATATTCAGCCGCGTTTGACACACCAGAATAACTCTTGCTGTCAAGTTTTTGAGAGTCTCAAAACATGGAGATGAAGAATCAATGTATCGAGATGCCTGACGTAAAGAGTGAATATTGATCGGCCAAATTCGCATGTCGCAATCATATGTTTCCATTATGCCAGCAATCTCCCTGGCCAAATTCTCGCAATAATCGCTAGGGTACTTTTGCTTTTCGGTCTCAATAAGTGAGGCGTCGACCACCTGCAACTTATCCTTGAGAGAAGCATAAAGAAGAAGTTTAGCAAGACGGAAATTGATCGCTACAACAGCGGTTTTTTCATCTTTGAAAAAAATCTTTGGAAATAACTTTTCCTCAGCAGCAGGCATGAAGATCAATGGTTTGAGGTACATGGGCATTTTCTTCTCATATTCCTCAAGTTTACTCTTGAGCTCTATCCATCGATAAAACCGTTTGTTGGCAGTGAAGTCCTCGTGGGTCATCACATCATTTTGATTATAAAAGTCGTTCATCAAGTTAAACAACAAAATGATCTTGTGAAGCCACCATGTTGTATGTTCGTTCGTGACAATAAAATTTGAATAGTCATTTTCGATATCTTTTAAATCAGTTTTATCGTTCGAGAAGCACTCATAGGAGTCGTATTCGTCATAATTGGGGTCTAGGGATCTCCACATTTTGTCGACAGAAAACGTGCTTGGACATTCAAGCTTTAAGGACAATATGAGGTCACAAACCACCGTCGCCCAGAAACAAGAATGGTGAAAAGGTGACAGCTTCAAGATGCTAACAGACTTGTCAGTTCGCGACATAATGGTTGCAAGGATCCCACCTGCTCCTTTCACATAAACGGAGTCCACAGCAACGAAAAACATCTCGTAAATACAAAGGAGATTGGTACTGATAAGACAACGCGCGAGGATCTTGCCTTCGGGATCTTCTGATTTATCTAGTCCAACTTTTTTGCCGACCGAATACACACATTTTTGGTAATAATCATAGGGACAAAGCGCATCCACAGACGAAGGGTCCATGCGCTGAGAAATGAGGGAGCTGAGACACAACATCGAATCCAAAATCATCCTGGTTTCATCGTAAAGCGCAAGTTCAGACACAATTACCTGGAAATACTCGTGCGCCAAAAACGTATCAATGAATATAGCGATCTTGTGAACAAAAAAGTCAAAAAGGTATCGCTCTAGCGGGCTTTGTAGTACTTCCTGGTACATTTTATTCACATCTGCTTTGGGCTCTGGGATCCCCAAGACTTCCTGGAAGTTTGCGTACGTCTCAGCAAAGCTGTATTCCTCGGCAACAACCTTTCTTCTTTTCTGCAACGACGACTTGACGTCACCCGGATCTTGTGCAAGTTTATTAATTTTCGGCCGCACATTCTTTTTGGTTTCCGTTGGCCGGAAGTTCGTTTTATCGGCAAGGCCATCTCCATAACCTGGTTTCAGAATTTGGTCTGTCGCCATATGCACAGGCAGATTCGTCATTCCAGACTTGGCATTATTGCCCATAAGCATTGACAGTGTCGACATAATGGCCTCTGGTTGATTAAGCAACGCGGGAAGCTGACGCACGGGAGCGGGAATGTTTGGAGCTTGCGTCGGCTGACCTGCGGCTCCACGAAAAGTTGATGCGTTGGCGTGTTCATAAAGAGAGTCCGGGTAGCTTATTGGAAACTTCGTTCTCAGGGGGACCGAATAAGGCTCGTCTGCGGGCCTTAAAATTTCGCCATAGCCCCTATCCTCGGCAGAGTACCGGAATGGCTGGAGTTGTGGCTGTGTCAAAGGATAGTAAACATTCGGTGCCCCCGTCACGGAGCCTGGTTGAAACATTGCTGCTCTGCCAGGTCCTTGCATTGAGTTTGAGATCGGGCCTAATTGCACGTTGTTCCCCGCATGTTGTAGCGCAGGATCTTGAGAGTAGTGCTGCGGAGGGATGGCAGACGTATACGTCATTTGCACATAAGGAGGTTGCGCCAGCGCATGAGGTGCCCCATATGAAAAATGACTAAAGTTAACCGGATTCGAAGTTGGATCATTTACCGGTCTTCGATGTGCGTTACCTTGGAAAATTGTGTTGAGAGCCGGCATGGAAGCATGTCCAAAACCGGGACCAGAACCAAAGCCATTATTCGTATTGGTCAGAATGCCCTGTTGACTATGTGTATCAGCCAAACCCGTGAAATTAGGCATACTTGCCATACCGCTCAATGGCACGGATGTGTTCCCGTGAATCGGTTGAAAGGAACCCGATAGCAGAGGTAGGTCTGGGGCAAACGTGGGCGCGCCAAGGGGCGTCTGTGATCCCAGCGTGTTTATGGAGTAAAGCGAGTTGAGCGGCGTGGGGGCAAAGGTTTGTGCCTGCGGTTGTGCATTCTCATACGGCTGAAGGGGAGTCAACGAAGTGGGAGGTACCTGTTGTTGTGTGGAACCAGGCATCAGAATGGGAGTCTGCGCAGTAAGCAGCGAAGTGTGGCGAGCGTGGGTTGGAAACCCCTGGCTCAAAGGACCAGTCTCGGCCTTGGCATTATCGTAGAACAGATATGCCATGCTCAATCAAACAGTGAGAATGAGAGAAAAATGAAGTTCAGAGAATAACAAGAACTCGCAAGCGGATTTGCGGCACTGTTTAAAGTGTGAGTTGGGTGCCTTGTTTAGGTAATGTTAGAAAAACGTGCGACCGATGATAAAGAGGTTGTGCACGAAAATGAGGCGCGGGATCTGACTCGAAAACTCGCCTTGTGTACATGATAAATCTTGAAAATGGTCCATGATCTGTCTTGAGATTTATGAGTTATTTGTTGGTGCAATTACTTAAACAGTCCCGGAAAATTGAAGCTGATGAGCTAGATCCACTTATGAACCACCAGGCCGAAGATCCTTTGTGAAACCATCAGATACCTTTTCAAGTCACGCGATTGGTTTTTCCGTGAGCGAACACGCCATTTCATTTTATCACTATGCAAGTGCATTTCGCATGTGCAGTCGAGATTAAGCATGTGTAAGCCCACATGTAAAATAGTTTGAGAGGTTTTTTCCAAATTAGGGATCTCATGAATATCTCATGAAGGCTTTTACGTCAAACGGGGATTTCGACCGCAGATTAAGTCTTCGTTATATGTTTCAACTTCCTAAAAAACAGCGACCAACACATGCCGTCGCAGTTCTCGCAACTCTTACCGAGAAAAAAGTTGCATACTCGTGTATCACATAGTAACCATTATTATACTGGCTCGGTGGACGACAGGATACCACATCAGCTCAGATAACCACACTTGTGAGCACACTTGTTTATTTCGGGGCGTGGATAAATGAGTTATCAGATAAAGCGAGTAAAACCACTGAGGCAAAGTATCTTTGAGTCGCAAGTGCAAAAACAGCTTAGTAGTTAAAACCTGAGGCAACATCATCTCAAAGTATGCTAGGCTTAGAAACAAAACCTTTCCAGTTTTCGTTAAGATCAAGTGAGGATTCAATATATGCAGAAAGATTGATTTCCTTCCCACATCATAAAATTATGACAATGAGTTTCTGGAGGAGCTTGAACCCCACCTTTCGAAAGGGGAGTGGTGGATCAATGTAGATTGGGAGTTGCACAAGCGGTGAAATAACAGAACCAGCAATAAATAGCAGAACCAGCAATAGATTACAGAACCAGCAATAAATAAAAGGTCAGAAACTGGGTATTAGTTCGCAACTGGAACGAAGCTGTCCGACATTTTGAATTGTCCTTTTCATATATAGCTGTCTTCAACAAATTCGAGGGTGGGCAAAGATGGAACGGTTCGCAGCCACAGTGATAAAATACGCAACACATTATAATCATAGCAATGCCAGTTTCATAATCGAGTCAAGTTTTTTATTTCACACCTGCTCTCTTTTTTATCTGAAGGAATCTGAAAATATATAATCACATTTTCTCCAGAAGCGAAATAGTGGGAAGGACTATCAATTCTATACCTGTTCCGTCGCCAGGGCCCCGCATGTATGCGCTTATGGAGCCACGCGCGCCTGCTGTCCCATTTGAATCAACGATCACTCGAACTGTTCTTACTTTTCTATAAACACTCGTCGCTGAAACCTTCCAATAAATGGCAGACAAAGAGCTCACGGTATTTCTCTTGGACGCCTCAGTGCCTTCATCTGCATATAAATATGTCTTCGATACTTTAGCCGCCAAGCTATTGAGTGGTCGCAAGACCGACTTCGTCACTGTGGTCACATTTCGTTCAAAGAACACAAAACATGAGTTTGCCCATACAGGTAAATTTATAGGCATCGATATTCTCCTTGACTTCACTGCAGTATCCTTCGAGAACCTACGCAGACTTTACTGGCACTTGCAGGGCAGTGAAGTCTTGAACAAAACCCCATCGACGGAATGTGCCGATCTCATTCAAACGGTTCTTTACGCCTCCACGTTGTTTAAACCAACGGAAAGAAAGGCATTCACTCGAAACATTGTACTCATTTCGCTGACAGAGACACCTGTTTCTAGCATTTCGCTAGAGAGAGTCGATTCTATACCATCATTCTTTGCTGGCTACGAAATGAACTTCCATGTAGTGGCCTCGAGCAATGAAAAGAAGACAGTACCTGAAGAGTCCATCTTGCAAAAAATCAGAAATTTATTTCCAAAGAGTTCTTTATTTACGTCCGCAGAAGCCCTGTGCTTGGTGGAACGTCACCCGCCAATCAAAAGAACACGACCAGTTACTGCTTACGTTGGAGAATTGCGTTTTGGCTCCGAATTCGAAAGACGCATGAGTGATGAAGGTTATAGTTCAGACCATGACGACAGATGTGTATCGTTTCCTGTTGAGCTATACCCTGCGGCCAAAAACGATACAAGCCTACTGGACTCGCATGAATACATTATCGATTCGGCGCGAAACATCGTCAAAGTTGAAAAGTCCACCACTAAGTTTGTATGGGAGAGGGACGCAGACCACAAAACTAATCAGCCTATCCAGCCAGACTCAAATGCAGACGACCCGGAAAAGAATTTTGACAAAGTCACCGTCACACTGAACTCACTTACGGACGCGTTCAAGTTCACTAATTTCGACTTGATTTCATTAGATGCCGACTTATTGCACGCGACGAAGTTACCGCTCTTCACCTCATTTGACATATTTGCCTTCATCCCGGTATCGATCATTCCATATGAATATCTTGTGGACGAGGCCTTTTATGTGGTCCCTGGAAAAGCTTCCTCCCCAGGAAATACCCTTCAATTCCAAGCATTTGTCGAAGCCTTACACGAGAGAAGACGTGCTGCACTCTGCAGATTGGTACGGAAGCTGCAAAAAGAAGTGGAGATTGGTGCCGCCTTCCCTGTGAAAGTCAAGTGTGAGCTTGGGTATACTAACTGCTTTGTGTTTGTACGGTTGCCTTACAAAGAGGACGAAAAAATCGGTACTTTCCCATCACTATTAGCCGAAAGTTTATCGGACGACTTAGGCCCTGATGTAGCTGTACTGGCAGACCTGAAGTCAGGGAATTCCGTTTCAGCGAGTCTGCTCATGGACGAATTTATAAGCGAGAGAACTTACGAGAGTGACGACGATTCAAGTGCGGATATCAAGATGAGCAAGGACACTTCGGTTATCGACAACGCTAAAGTTACAATGAAAGGTAGCGATAGTTCTTTATTGGCACTCCCTCCAAAGATACGCCAGATAAATCCATTTCTTTGCTCTTCGCCTTCTGTGAATAGATACCAGGCGTATATGCGCAAAATTCTCTTGGGTTCTCTTTCAGCGGAATCATCATGGATCGACTACTTTGAAAACCCAAAGTTTATTGAGGAGGTTTTGAGGGGCCCGGATCTGGACCTGGAAATGTTCACCAACTTCTTCAATTTGGAAAATTGCTTGGCCGTCAACTCCACGAGCCCACGCCATGATTGGCTAATCAACTTGGCCGAAAAATCTTCTGGACACAGCAAACGGCTCGCCAAAGAGTTGGATGTTGGCTATGTGCGAAAAGTCGAGACGAAAAAGGTGAAAACGAATAAGTCCTCGACGACTTTTTACCAAAAGGGAAATTATGGTGCTGATGAAGGGACCTACGGCGAAATCCCAGACTTCGATCTATAAGGTGAAGACAATATTTGAGCTGGAGCGGGAATCTCAAATTGACTCAAAACTCAAAATGTTCAATATTTACAATTTAAAGAGCTGGTTTCTGATGTCAAACTCTCTGTCCATTGCGGTTCTGTTTCTGGACTTAGAAAGCCCGGTGCCGTCCTCGCCCAAACTGTTGACAATTCGAGTGTGGACGTTCGAATCTTTCAAGCGCATAAGCTCGCTCTCGATGACCAGTTTCATCTCTCCAGAAGTAGCCTCTAAAATGGCCGGAACATCAAAAAGACCCCTGAATTTTTGCAGTTTACCCTGGCGCCACATATTCGTCCAATACTGTGCCATTCCTAACTCGTCGTAAGACCCATCTTGCGCAAGTTTACCTCTTGTTTTTGCGATATTATAGAGAAGCTCCTGAACATTATTTGTGGGATGATCCATGAACTCCGAATAACCCTGACCCGACTCATTCTGAAGGTTGAGGACATAAAGCAAGTAATCTGCTTGGATAACTGGATCGACAAATGACGGCTGAATGCACCCTACAAGAGCCAACGCAAGCATTGTTTCTGAATCTTTCACCGTAGGAAGAAATACGCCAGGTGTATCATAGACAAGAATGTCTGGGTTCTTACTAAGCCGGATGATCTCACTGGTGTTCCTCGTGACGCCAGGCTGTCCACCGGTACGAGCGACCTTCTTGTTCTTCTTCGAGCTAATGCCTTCCTGGAGGTGGGAAGTGTATCCTACAGACCGTAGCGTGTTCACCAATGTAGATTTGCCCACATTTGGCATACCTATAATCATTGCGCGGAGCCCCAATGGCGGAGGCGGCTTCATCAGGCTATGGAACTCGCCAATAGCATCGAGAATCCGTCTAGCATCTTTTGCGTTACGTGTGTCGACAAAAAGAAACTGTTCGTTGTCGTGCCATTTCTTTAAAAGCGCCGGTTTCATGATCGAAAGGTCCTTTTTGCTATATAGAATTATCTTTTGTTTCCGGGCAAGCACGCGGTCGAAAAGCACATTTGTGGTTGATACCGGCGCACGCGAGTCCCGGACTTCAAGGATAAGATCGACCTGTGGCGCTAGATGGCCAAATTTAGTGAGTGCTTTTTGATGGTGGCCCTTGAAACTGGCAAGCGTGAGCCTGTAGTCAGGGAAAGACGTGCGAGGCAGGAATGTCATGGCCACGAGATATTGCCGGTAACCTGTACGAAAAGTAATTAGGGGCTATATCGCGCCAGTATCGATAGCAGAGAATACGTGTAAGGTTCTGGCTGTTTCCAGACACTGGTGCTGATCTAAATTGCTTGAAAGATACTTGGTGCTAGCATGATGGTCTGGTGCATGCGCGATGCGCAAAGGACCCGTGCCGGTAGGATGGGTGTATCGAAATGCGGAGGTGTACTACAAGAGATGCTCTTTTGCAATGATAGTAGAGCCTCTGAAACTCTCTCCAATTGTATCAGGCCAGCGAACAGCATGTTGATGCTGACTGAAACTGCTAATATTGTTTTTTCGATTTCGCATGCTTGGCCGAAAGAATATCATGCTCCTATAATCGATCGAAAGTTGGCCTGGTTTCAAGATCGCGGGTGCTGAAAAAACCGGCCTCATCACCTCGCATCACTACGCGTCGATTTAGTACTTCACACCGACGCACGACAAGTCCCTTGAAACCGACAACAGATTATCTATAAAAATGCCGTTGATCACATTTACAGGCTTGCCATGCAGCGGAAAAACACGCTGGGCAAAAAAACTTGTCGAAGAACTCGAGCAAAAAATCGGGGAGGCACAGAAAACGTCGGCACCAGGACATAACTACAAGATCATTTACCATAACGACGAAACCCTTGGGATCTCTCATCTAGCGTACGAGGACTCTACCACAGAGAAGCATGCTCGAGGCACACAATTGTCTGCTGTGAAAAGAGACCTTTCTCGCACGACATTTGTCGTCTTGGACTCGCTCTCATATATCAAAGGATTCCGGTACCAGCTATTTTGTGAGGCTAAAGGCGTGGTGACGCCGCATTGTGTGGTTCAGGTAATGAATCCCTTACAAAAATGTCTCGAATGGAATAAGCAGTGTGAAAACACCTGGTCTCCAGGCGTAATAGAGCAACTTTCAATGAGGTACGAAGAACCCAATGCAGATTCTCGATGGGACTCGCCTCTCTTTACATTGGTGAGCGACTATGATAGCGAAGTTCTTCCAGTCGACCAAATTTGGGAAGCGCTAGTGTTGAAAAGACCGCCTCCGCCAAACGCAGCTACTCTCGTGAAACCAACTTCAGGAAACAACTATTTGCAGGAATTAGATAAACGGACTCTGGATGTGATTAGCAAAATTGTGCAACACCAGCAGTTAACGTCAGCTGGCGGGCTGGTGGTGATCGATTCTGTACTAAATTTATATGTGGAGATCCCCGCCGACGCCGTCAGTATAGCACAGTTGCAAAGAATTCGCCGGACGTTTGTGAGCTTAAACCGGATGCGCAGCATCGATGTAGGTCGTATTCTGAGCATGTTTGTCGACTATGTGAATAAGAATTTGAACGAGTAAGATGTGATGGGCTTTACATAATCGGGTGATCTACAAAGATCTTATTAATTATCATCGAAGATTTATTGGCTTTCATGATTTAAATGCATTGGCAGCGCAGCCAGCTTATAGTGTGTAGTAAAAACAGCCCGCCTCCTTTCTGAAGAAACGATTTTTCTTGGAGTGTGATTTGATGAATCAACTCCACTATAAGCCAAGGCCAAACGCTGGAACCCCTTTGTTGGAATTTCCAGGAACTCCAACTACCTCTTTCTTTCGTTTTTCCATTTAAACACCACATTCCCGTCGTCGTCGATGAGCTTTTTCTTGTTCCCGTTCTTCATCAACTCGCGGGTGGTTTCCAACTTTTGCTCAACCTCCCTCAACTCTTTCTCCCTGGTCATTCTCTCCTTCAACAACCTGAACCGCCTCAATTTCTCCTTTTCCAACTCAGCTCTCTCGTCTGCATCTAAATCCTGCCTAAGAATCTTTTCGTTACTTTCGAGTTGGTTCAACTTCATCCTATTTTCGCGTCTTTCTAGCATAGATTCATCGGTGTTGAAGAACTTCGCCGCATCGAAAGAATCCTGATCGACCTCAGAGTCTACAAATACAGTATGTTTACCCTGGGCTTGGAAATCGAGCAGTTTCCGGAGTTTCTCGGCTTTTTGTGTCTCGTTAAGTCTCATAGTACGCACATAGTTCACGTCTTGAGACTTCAAAAGCTTCATCTGTCCTGCGGAGAGATTCTCATTGCCTCGGTCACGTACAAGTATCCCATGGTCATCCGTACGTTTTCTCGTCATCGCATGATAATATTCATCGGGGTTATATTGTGCCGCTTTCTGTTTCAAGACCTTCAAGGCTGCCTGCTTCCTGTGATGATCATTTGCTCTGAGTTTATAGTCCTTCTTCTTTTCTAGAAGCCCGAACCTCGCTCGATCGAAGGTCTGCGAACGCTCTTTGTGCTGCTTCTTCTGCACGTTATGAACTAACTTGGCCATCTTGGACTGATTCCTGAGGTATCAATATAGGCTTTGGTACTTAGAAGTATAATAGTCTACACGGTTCTATTGTCGAAAATTACGCCTGCAATGCTCATCGCGTCACGTGATGTTCACTCGATCCCGCACCGCTCTGGCACTGACAGATCCTGGTTGCCCCACTAGGCTCTCTGCCAAATTGGCGCGTTCACTAATACATTGAGAATACCAAAGAATCCAGCCCTACTTTAAGGATTTGGCATCCTTTTTTAATTTAGTTTATAAGATTGATCTTTATCCAGATCATAAAAAGCAATTATCTGTAAATAGTTCGAATTCTGTCGTTTGCGTAAATCTGAAGTGGCTTATATCTTTTCCTCTCCATCCCTCTCGTTTTTCTTCACTTCTCCAGTTTTTTCTGGTGCCGGGGTCCCGCGACAAGTTAGAAGATCTGCACCAGTTCCGCCTTCTGGCTCTGAAAAGGGTTCTTTAAGTTTGGTTCATAAGCAACAAGTCCTTTTTTCTTTCGTCCGAAAGCTCGCCATGATGATAAGGCTAATCCGAATAAACAATTTTGCGAAAATTCTAGGAATCCCGTGCTGGCACTCATCTGCAGCCTTTATTCACACAAGGTCCATAGGAACCAACTCGGTAGGCACCAATTCAAATTCCAAACCACCGGAGACGCATGGATTGGGTTCATCAGAGACCGAAGAGAGTATAAATGAAGCTGGGGACGATTCACCGGCGTCAGCAGAAGACATAGCGACGCCTTGGTACTTGAGAGACGACATCAAGAGCTCTTTGCTCGATGAAAAGGAAGTGGTGTTACCTGAAGTTCCACCTCATGCCCCTAAACTCGTACTGGAGTTCCTCGCAATCTTGGCAAATGACTATGGAATGGAAAACTTGCTAGTTTTTGATATGACCACCCTTGATGACTCGCATGAGTTCAAAGCCAATAATCGCAATGTGGACTTCATCATAATATCCACGGGTAAATCAGAGAGACATATTCTCAAGGCTTCAACTGAGTTCCGTACTTACATCAAACACAAGTATCATGTTTTACCATCGACAGAGGGAATGGTGTCCACTGCCAAATCACCTGCAATGCGTCGAAAACTTCTTCGGAGAGCAAGAAAAGGGCCCTCGTCCACTGATAACGAGTACGGCAGATCCGCGAATAGTTGGGTATTGTTTCACCACGATAACATAGACATGCACATCATGACTTCAGAGCGAAGACAAGACTTAAATTTGGAATCTCTCTGGTGCCCTCCAGAAGACTTGCATCTTTATGAACAAAAGCCTGTGGCTCCCATCGAGTCAGACAACATCTTCTCGGGGATCAGAATGCTCCACACTTCAGCTAGGCAAAGGAACTACTCATCTGCTGTGGGGGCAAAAGATCATTTGCACAAATTGCTCTCCCAGCCAACTGACAGCAATAGCACCCAGTTCAGCGCCTTGAAATTAGAGTTTGATTCACAGTTCACTGGGGCTTCGATCGAGGATTTCGATGTGAAGTACAAGTTTTACAAGGCATTACATCTAAACCAACCTGACCTAGTGTCATTCGAAGATGTGGAGTGTGCGCTCTTGGAAAAATATACTTCCCTGCAAGTTCTCGGTCAAGACTTGACCGCAAAGAAGATCGACGATGTCACCGAGTACTCCAAGCTCCTCCTTGACTCTGCTTCCACGCAAATTGGCAGTATGCTGTCAGCAGACGAGGCTCTAGATAAGTTGTCTCGCTTCATTTCTGTGTTGTATCAATTTTCTTCCGACAAGTTCTCCATGTCAGGTAATCCGCAGTTCATACCATTATTGTGGAGAATGACTTTTTGGGGTGATGGGCAAACGGTGACCCCCAGACACATTGATCATTTCATTGAAACGCGTGAAGCCCTTGTAAAACCTACTCCAGGGGAACCATTGATATCGCTAGCTACGAACAATGCCAGAAACGTTCTCACGTTGATTAACTTTCACAACAAGACCTCCTCGATGAGCACTTCTCTTTCGCCAGCATTCCGAGAACTTATACTTTACACTTACGGAAACGCCGGAAAGTGGAAAGAGTTCTGGGAGGAGTGGGACGCTATGTTTTTCCCCAAGGCGCCACTGCCACAGGTGGCCTTGGAATATTGGGTACGTCTCGTGACATTTCTACTGTTAATTTCTAACAATGCGCAAAGCCTCCGCCTTTTTGATTATTACTGGAGAAATGGTTCTTCCGTAAGTGGGACATTCACAGAATGCTATGAAGCTAACAATAAAGAGTTCAATTCTGAGAACGAGCGGAAAGCATTTGTGAAGGCAGTACATCTTTTAGTCGACTCTTTGGATCCAAAGAAAGATATTTTCATTGGCATCAGAAAGCAACTCGATGATATGGATGCAACTAGTTGATCACTGGGTTATCTCATGCTAGCTTCAAGACTAGCGCTGTATATAAACCTGGGTTCCACATGAAAACTTTTACGTAAGCGCAAGTTGAATTTTCCAACTTTTCAAGCTTTTAGTCACCTCAGGTGGAAAATTCAACAGCAATTTCATTCGGTTTACCTTTGATTCGCAGGCATCTTCACTCTCTTCCCCCTCGAGAACTTTATACAGAAACAATTTGTTACCACGTAGACAAACTCTAAGTTTTTCCAAACAAGATAATTTTCACATTTCATGAACTTCCTTTGCAATAATATCAAAGTGCTTACTTTACATTAATAGCTGGGTCAAGCTAATGAGCATTGGGCCCAAATGCGTGGTTAATGTTGCGCGTGTGTGCATCCTCCTGCCGAGACCGTACCCCGGAAAACCTACAGCACGCGTCGCGTTTATAAATCTCATCGCCAGACCTCAAAGGTTTCTTCTAAATGAAACTTCCTTTGGAAATTAAAATGTCTGATGCAATTCTGGAACACAGAGTCAAAATTAAAGCATGGGAGCGGGAATTTGAGTCGAAACACGGAAGGTTGCCCACGACGAAAGACGCGAAGGTCGATGTGGAAATCTGGAAGATGTACAAGGCATACAAAGAGTTGAAGAGGCCACACAAAGCTGTGGAAAAACCTGCTAAAAAACCGGTGAAACTCATCGCTAAAAGAGATCCTCAAGATCACGGCCTGAAAGAACCTTCATCTCGGGAATCAAGCCGTCACGAATTGGGTAAATCCTCTCGTGCTTCCCTGGGCGATCTGCTGCGTGCTCGGCAAGACAGCAGCTCTAAACATGTACATGAGCAAGAAAAAGCTTCGACCAGCATGCCAATCGAACTGCTACATTCAGTTGACGTGCAGCTCACAGATGAAGAGGATCTCGAGCCAGTAGTTCCCGTTCAAAATGCAGAATTGGGCCCGACCCCACAAGCTAACGGGAAAGTGCTCTCGATCTTCGACTTGATCTTAAGTCCGCCCGAATCTTCACCTATAAAACAGTCTGCTAAAGGCTTGGGCAATACTATACCCCCATCTATTATGCATCCTGTAAGTCCTTTCAAGACACCAACTAAGGCTGTGAAGCGGATCAACCTAGGCGACTTAACTCCTTCCCGGGGTCTCAGCGTCGCAGAGAAATTAAGATTGGCGTCGTCGCCCACGAAACTGGTAGAAACCCCACGATCCATTGCCAAACAAGATATCCTCGAGACCCCAAGATATCTTGGAAAGGTAAACAACAAATTTGCATTCAATGACCGCAATGCGTCCATCGAGGCATCTCCCAGTAAGCAAAACGCGTTCCTCACGCCGGTGAGGCCGCCTTCAGTGGAGAATTTTCAGATCTCGCCCTCACCATTGAAGTCACAGCGACTCCTTCACAAAAAGCTTTCTGATATCTTCAATGAGGCCCTGAATCTTGCTGCGGATGAGAATTTCGAGGCCCAACGAAAGGAGTTTGAAAAAGAGTTCGAAGAAAACGAATCAGCCCTTGAGCAAGAGACTGTCGTGGAGGAGAACTTGTACGATACACGCAAACGGAAAAAGGCCACAACACAAAAGCGGACGACACGGAGGTGGAAGATCAAGCCTCGGCACGATGGCGAACAGGAGGATTCATTCGACGGAAAGAATGTACACGAAGAAATCAAAAGAATCGAAACTGAGGATCGCTTGCATTTGGCCAAGTACATTGAGGGCCACGTTTCAGCCGACGAGCTTTCAGATGAAGATGATAAAGAGAAGGAAGATGTGGTTACTCGCAAGGCTCCTCCTAGTACTAAGATCAATCCTGTGAGCAATAATTACCAGAGATTGAAGATAAACGACCCACGGGCCAAAAAATTCAAGCAAAGAATGAAAAGAAGATGAGACTCGGATTTTCGATATTTAGTTCACAAATACGATTACGAATACATCGCCGCAACGAGTTCGGCGTTATCGACCTTATTCTGCTGGACTCTTTCCCGTGGAGGAAAGCTCGGCGAAGGGTCAGACTCCTGCAAAACCTTCTGAGGCACATATACGGGCTTTTCCCATTTATTTTGATCACTTTGGAAGTCCCAAGTGTTTCTCGCGAGCGTAGCTTCCTGACCGAGCTTATCGAGTTTGATTGTTTGCTCTAGATCTTCCATTTCATCATCTTCGGCAGGATTAACGTCGGTGTCAATTACTTCTTTCTCGACCATCTTCACCTTACCATCTCTTATCACCATTTCCACGACTTTCTTGGTGCGACCCGACCGAGATTTCTCCTGCGACTGCATCTTCCGAAGCTGCTTCTGCTGTTTCTTCAATTGCAATGCCCGTTCTACAGGTGACAACCACATACTTCCGCTAGAAACTCCGGGCACCTCGAAGTCGGCGGCATTATCGATTATTTTAGACCGCTCAGCGCCTGTTTCTTGGAAATGGAGCAAGGTTTCCAACCGCTCCTGTGCCTTCAAGAGATCGGGGTTGACGTCTTTTGATGCTCTATAATGTTCAAGTTCTCTTTCTTGTTCCTCAAGTTCTTTTTTCTGTTCCGCCGCCGCCGCTTCTAGCTCTCGTTGTTTCTTTGTGTTCTCTTCTAATTGCTTCAACGCTTCGTCTTGGGCCTTCCACAAGTTCCCCCCTGGTGTCGTACCATATTTGATTTTTTTCGATGCCAACTTTGAAGGCTGGTTTTGCACGCTCTTGTTCGCTGGGTCAGCGCTCTTTGCCTCCATGAGGTCCTTCTCTGACCGGAGAATCTTAATGATCTCGCGTTTCTCTGCATCTGAGAGAAGCTCATTCCCGCAGAAAGAGCACGGTTGGAGGCCTTCTTTTGAACAAATGATCTTGCCGCAGTTGAGACAGTTTGGGGCAACCTCGAAAAGCGGATGTCGCGTGGCCATGCAGTTGCATCTTCGGCTGACTACGGAGCTGCTCTTGAAATCGACAGAGTTTCTAGCGTTTTCCACTTCGAGATCGTTAAGTGCGGCCTCAATATCCGCCAAGCTATCGAGGTTCTTTTTCTTGGTTTTCTTCGCCTGACTCGTTGAAAGCTTGTTCGATGGTTTCATGTCTGCTAGTTGAGACGTCGTGGCTCCACCCTTATTATTCAGAAGCCGTGTTTTCGAGGGCTTTGGCTCGATTTTTTCCAGACCCCACGCAGGAACGTCGTTTCTCTTGGTGGTCTGCTGTTTTATTCTTTTCTCCTGTTGCATCTTCATGAGGTCGTCCTCTGTTCTTTTGAGGTCCATGAACTGCGAAATCAACCTAAAACTGTCATCGCTCGAGCCAAGAAGGCCAAGCAAGTGGATTTCTATTTCATGGTCAGGAAGGGTTAGTGTATAGTCGACCAACTCCTTGCATGTCTCTTTGTCGAGTGGGATGATCTGGCCAACTTGGCTAACGGCGTAGGCCCTCGCCTTTTCATATGGCATTTTCTATATGACTTGAGACAAATTCGCGACCACAACTTCCGAACAAAATAGTTATCTTAAATGGATTTTCAGCTTTAAAACGGATTGGAGAAAATACGCAGGAAAAAACGTAGTATTTTCAATTTTGGTACCAGTGGAAATAGTCAAAGGCAAATGGCAAATGTCTAAAGCAAAACCCTAGAGCGTGGTGCATGGTGCAAGATCCCGATGTTATCATGCAGGAACATTTTCATGAGCAGAGGGCATCACAGGCCGATGTGAAGCAATGGGGTAACGTGTTCCTGGAAAAATAAGCACATTCAATCAAGCGCATTGTACCCTTCTCTTCCCAATGCTGGAAATAGAATCTGAGGAGTCCAAATTAAGGTCTGTGTATGCGGAAATCGCCCGGCTCAAACGGGAAATCGACTACAAAAGAAGTAATCTCCGACGGGGCCCCGGCATTCTGTCTCGCGCAACTGTGTTCCAGGCGAAGAACAACAGGTCTGTTCCCTATCCAGAACCCAATGGCTTCCAGGCCGTGTCTCCTTTCCTTAAATCAGCAGAACCAGAACCACAGCCCACTCACGGTGGATACATCATCGACCATGAACGCCGTACGCTTATGACGCCCCGGGCAATGAAACGCCTTCAAGCGAAAATGAAGCAGCGACGCGAAGAATTTGCAATACGAAAAACGAAGTCCAAGGCCGAATTTGAACAGCGCCAATGGACCGAGTTCAAGATGAAAAACGCCAGCGAGGCTGACGAATGCGACCGGATCATGATTGGCGAGGACGTGTTCGCCGTCAAGCTCGGAGGTGCAAAACTTCTACCCCTCCGAGGACATAAACGGAAAGAGGGGAGTGTGATTATCTGGAACAACTGGAGCTATTTGGCTTGCAAAAGCGGGACACTAAGTCGCACATCTGGAGAGCCAGCGAGGGATCATTGTAGGTATTTCACGCGCACCGGTAGCTGTTCCCGGGGCACTGGTTGTAAGTTTGTTCACAATATGTCACGTATGGCTTTGTGTCGGCAATTTTTGGCGGGGAGGTGCCTGGGCACGTGTCTACTTACCCATGAAGCAAGCGAGTTCAACACGCCTATTTGTCGGTACCATTTCGAGGACCGGTGCCTGAACGCCAGCTGCAACTACTCACATACGATCCCTCCATTCTCGCATGACCCCAGCGTCAGTATCTGGACGTGCCGTCCGTTTGCAGTTGGGGGGTGGTGTGACCGCGGCTCGCTTTGCCCGTTTGCACATTTGTACAACTGTCCCGACTACGAGGAATTTGGCGAGTGCCCGCGTGGCAAGGCGTGTAATTTAACGCACACGGTGACCAAGCGGATACAGCGGATGATCGCTGAGCCAACCGAAGTAGACAATGTTCTTATACCATCTGGTCTACCTGAAGAGGAGCCGCGGCGGATCATTAGCAGCTACAATGTGGATCCCGAAATTTTATTTCTCCATCTGGGCCAGATCTCTTTCTTTTTAGACCGGCATGACAAACAAATGATCATCGACCTAAGTCTGTCTGAAGACGAACATGAAGACAGCTTCGAAGATTATAAGAGTGTCGATAAAGGAATTAAGAACCCCGCTGTTTGAGTTCTTGAACCCTTAACGCTACAAGTATACAAAAATCATGCTGGGAACAACGGTCCCGAGACCGAAGAGGAATATGTGGACACCATGCCATGGTCCTAAACTTGAGTGCAATCTCATACCTTCAAAATATTGTTTCCCCCTTTCTATGAGGGAAAAGATCAAGTGTCGAAAGTAGAGGGACGCAACGGTTGTGTGATACGACGAGCGAAGTATAAATGTGGTTAGGTGACCCCAGTTGCCCCTCACTTATTTTTACAACCACGCGAATATATAAAGCGAGCGATTTTTCCCTCATGACCTTCGAGTGTTTCAGATTTCGAATGGCTGTAAATCGCCACTTTGCAGCGCGAAAAATGCCACTTTTTGCACTATCTTCAAGCGTGGGTATTGCTTTCACACGTGGGAGCTTGCCGTAACACTGTGCGGTATGTCTGATGGTATTAGTGGAATGGCTGCAAATATTCGCGTTCGCGCCCGCTATTAAGCTCAGCCGTTTCACTTTGTGTTTCCTTATCGTATTTGGTGGCTTGTGGGGTGTGCGTGAGTGTGTGTGTTTGTTTTTAAACCGCATGTTTATTTAAGCCAGAGAAAGCTTGATATCGTGTTTTTTACAATTTTTTTTGTCATCTCACATTCCATTTCCATTGTTAGTCATTTGCGAGCCGTGAAAATTATTTCCCTCCATTGTTTACTCAACCTTGACTCCACGACAGGAATCCACACGATATCTTCCACACAGTCACATAAAAAACCATGTCTGTGCTGGACATACTGCCAATCGAGTATGAATCTTTTCTGAAAAGCTACTATATGATATCTCGGTTGGGATTCGGTAGCTTTGGGTGTGCTATCTTAGCAAAGTATAGAAAAAGCATTTCCGATCTTTTAGCTCCCCAGCCACACAAAAATGGCACTCTTTTGGAGCCCTTGGAGCACGCGTCTGCCACAAAGCCCTATTCTGATGGACTCGTGGCCATCAAGGTCATGAAAAACCAATTACGGAAACCGAGCGACTACCTAAACGTGAACGAGATAAAGTTCATACTTTCAGTGCCATCTCACCCAAACCTATTGCAAATATTCGACCTCTTCATCGACTCCGCAAGTGGCAAGCTCAATATTGTCATGGAGCCCATGGACCAAAACTTATATCAATTCATCCAAAAGCACGAAGGCCGACCCATTGCTTCCTGGGTTGTCAAGAGCATGTTAGCACAACTTTTGGGTGCAATTCGCCACATTCATTCCCAAGGTTTTTTCCATAGAGATGTAAAGCCTGAGAATATATTGGTCTCTTCAGCAAAGCATTACTATCATAAAAAAATTCCACCAGGAAGAGAGAATGACTTCTACGTCTTAAAGCTTTGTGACTATGGACTTTCGAGGCACATCACAAATACAAAAGATCTTACCCAATACGTCTCAACGAGATGGTACCGTGCTCCAGAAATTCTTTTGCGTCGAAAGAATTACTCTCGTCCAATCGACATCTGGGCCTTTGGCTCCGTGGCTGTCGAATTAGTCAACTGTCGTCCTCTCTTTGCTGGGCTTAACGAAACCGATCAAATCTGGCAAATTTTAACCAAATTGGGTCATCCTTTGTTTCAAGGTCGTTGCTCGGATGATCTAGGAGGAATTTGGCCCGAGGCTGTGCAGTTAGCTGACAAATTGGGTTTCATAATTCCATATATTGCTGGTCAGACTATCCAAAGCATATTGAGACCCGACTTTGGAGACTTGGGAGAAGCGATCCAAGCCTGTTTTTCATGGGATCCTGAAGAGAGACCTACTGCCGATGCTTTGAGTAGGCATATTTATTTTAGGGGAAGCATGGTAAGTGAAGAAAGCCTGGAGTCGTGCTCTGGTCCATCTTCGCCCATGAAAGTATCTGGATTCGAAAATGAAGAAACTTATCTGCATGGGGGGCTTTCTCGCTCAAAAGCAAAGAACTCCAGTCTTTTGATCTCTCTTCTGCAATCTGACCGGAACTCCAAACCAAGAAAAGCTGAGCTTTATAGTGACCCTCTTTACTTTTTCAAGACCTCGAGCGAGTCTTCAGATGAAATCAACGGCAACCTAAGTTTGAAAAACCCGTTTTCAAGTCTACAGGCGACAGACACGAATTATGAAGAGCTTGGACCATTTGATCTGGGGCATACAAAGCGATCGACCTCGCGGTTCGACGACGTGGCTTTGCAAGCAGACACATCTTTTGAGAGTCATGAGATTCTGTGTTAGGGTAAGGTGGTTTTATACTGATTAATACAGCACTAGCTTTTGAAGTATTTGTATTTTGTGGCAAGACTTGAACAGTTTGCTCAAGATGTGGGCCGACTGCACTTTTCTTATACCCCGCATATTTTGGACCCAACCCAAATATTGATGCTCTGCAGAGAACCAATGTGCACGACATCTTCATTTTTTGGTTCCCTCTGACTTTCTTTCTCAAAGCAACAGCCATGTGTATCTTGATATCCACCACCGACCATCCTGACTATCCCCTTATTGCTCTATCAAATAGGGATGAGTTCTTTGCTAGGCCCACGCAGCTTGCCTCCGTGAGAGATTTAGATAATGGGGTTAAGATTGTTTCGCCACTCGACCTTGGCCGGAAAGAAAACGGCACCTGGATAGGCGTGACATCTGAAGGCAGAATTGCGATGTTGCTCAATTACAGGGAAAAAAATCATGTGGTTAGCAAAGTCTCGCGAGGTATTCTTCCCATCGAGTACTTGACCTCGGATCTCGAAGATGACGTGTGGTATGATTCACTCCACGACAACTTAACCGCGAGTTTCAGCACAGGAGACCCTGTGAATCTCGAAGATATTGGCGGCTTTACACTTATCTACGGAAAACTACAGATTGATCCTCAACTGGGTGAGTTGATCCCGTTGAATATAATGAGCAACCGGGGTGATCGTGGGAAAATCCACACCTCTATAGACAGAGCCGAAGACGGAGATCCACATAGCGAAGTAGCAAGGCAGAAACACTTTTCCGTATCGAACTCTTTATATTATGAGCCGTGGACAAAAGCTAGATTAGGCATATCCAAACTTTCAGAGCTCGTCTCGGAGGCAACGGAGAACGCATACACTCAGGACCAGTTAGTCGAGTTTTGCTTTCAGATATTATCAACTGACACCTATGATCCATCCATCCGTGATCAAAAAGATAATTTTTCTGAGGCAAAACTCATGGAGCTTCGCAACTCCATCTTTATTCCACCCATAGATACTGCACCTCCGGACGAGGCTGGCCAGGGCAAGTTTTACGGTACTCGAACTCAAACAGTGATTATGTACCACAAATCTGGACAGCTCCATTACTACGAAAGAGACTTATACGAAGGAGAAACCGATATTCCGCACGCCAAAGACCAACACTTTCTGTTTGATTTAACCGGGACCGCTTGATGTGGACCACCTGGTGTACGGGTGTGGTGTCTGGTCTTCCCGGTGTCTGACGTCTGTCTGCTGTCTGGTACTTGCGAGCGCACAATAGTTGATCGGTCTATTGAGGGGCAGTTAAATTGGTCACTTGAAGCTTAGGTAAAAATGGTCATCCGTACCAATCTTGACCATCCGATGACGTCGGAGTACTATGTGAAATCAAAGGATGGGGGCGCGCATAGTCCCCTTTTGGTGTTCATTCCGGGGAACCCAGGGCTCATTGATTACTACACCACGTACTTGGATTTGATCGGCGAGACGTATTCGAACTTTGACATTTTGGCGATTAGTCATGCCGGATTTCAGACGTCAGATAAGTATGTGACTGATGGCATGGGAACTGACTTCGCCGTCTATGGTTTGGAGTACCAAGTGAGCCATAAGTATAGAATAATAAAGGATCATATTTTGAAGGGCCATTCCAAGGTCAGTTTCCTCTGTCATTCTGTCGGCGGTTATATAACACAGCGGGTCATTTTGCGGCTCCTTGAGGATAAAGATCTCGGAGGACGGTTTAGTATAGAGTTTGTGGGGTTGATTTGCCCGACAATTGTGGATATTGCAAAGTCTGACTCTGGCGTGCTTTTTACAAAGCTTTTCACGTATTTGCCCCTAATCCAAATTGCCGTTTTCTTTTTGACTTTGCTTCAATGTATGGTTCCAGACTCATGGGCGAGGGCATTCATTACACGATTCATAGTCGCACGTCCAGCCTTGGATGATGTGAAGCTGACTGAAGCATGGAAAAATGCAGTTGATGCTACATTCAAGATTTATAAGTCGAAACGGATTGCACGACAGGCACTCACACTTGCAAGGGAAGAGCTTCAGGTGATCCACCGCGATGATTCCATGAATGATTGGTTTTTTTGTGAACTTCCAAAAACAAGCAAGATCAAGCTCTGGTGCTTTTTTGCAAAGAGCGATTACTGGGTCCACGATAATACCAGAGACTACATTTTAACAAGATATCACGACCGGGAAAATCAGTATGTGCGATTTCAAATTGGCGAGCCTGGCAATGAGCGTACAAAGGCCATTACTCACTCCTTCTGCATAGACCAAAGTGTTGAGTTTGCCAAGATAACATGTGACGCGCTTCAGTGAAGACCCAAAAATCGATTTACTGCATGGTATAACTCAAACGGCATCTCGATTAGATGTCTTTTGCATATTCTTCCTGCACTGTGCTTTTTCGTGCTTCAGTCATTGGGCTTGAGCAGAACGACAAAGGTTCAGCTATCGGAAGAAAAACTCCGAGAATCAATGTGCAAACCTCGTGTGGATCGGAACTTCCTATCTAGATTTCAACGCCGTATTTTCGCGTCACGGTGTGAAGATACTCTATACGCACCAGGTGTCTTTTTTGAGCTAATGATCGAACAAAACTTGAAGCCTTTACTGACATACTTAAGAGGGCTAATGATTTTAGTGTGTTATCGCGTTCTAAATTTACAGGTTACACCAGCGCTTCCAAAGTTGACTTTCCTTTGAATCAGAGAGCCGAAATATTTTGTCACTTTCAAAACGGACTGCTTTTGTCTAAGGAGATTGTGCATGAGTCGCCTCGGACTAGTCGCCATTCCGCATTTACGGCGGTGATTTGAGTCATGCGAGTCATCTGCGCATCGTGTACACTAGCATGACTCGCTTGACTCCAGCGCGCGAATCAATATGACTAGGGTCCAAAAAAAAATCTTGGGCCTTTTTAATTTTCACTTGTTGGTCCGTCGAGAGATATATAAACGCGTGCTCCGACTTACTGAGAACGTGATTTTTTTTCACTAGAATTTATCAACTTAGTTTCTTTTGACGATGAGCAACGCCGTGGACGAGAAAATTTCCGACCAGAGTTCCTCGAATTCGCACCTACAAGAAGAGTCTGTTGCCAGTCATGACGCTAGTCCTACCAAAAAGGAACTCGATAAGATCTACCGCAAGTTGGATCGTCGAATAATTCCTGCGCTCTGGTGTTTGTATTTTCTCACGTCTTTTGGTTCAAATGTATATGGTGTCACCTTGACCATGAACAGAAAACAAGGTCACTCGTTGCGCCAAGCTCTTAACTTGACAAGAAAAGACACTTCGACCGCGTCTGCATTGTACTTTGTCGGTTACATTATTTTTGATGTTCCTGCGAATTTGATCATGACCAAGGTGAGCCCCCAATCGTGGTTGGCCCGTATTGTGATCAGTGTGGGCTTGGTTTATACATGCTACATGGCTCTTGAATCTTCTGGAGCTTTGATCGCTGTTCGTTTCATATCTGGTGTTGTGGGTGCTGGCACATGGCCGGGTATGTCCTATTATATTTCCTTGTGGTACCCCAACGAAAGACTGACTCGCAGAATCGGTTACTACTTTACTGCTGCCCAAATCTCTGCTGCCGCTGCTGGTTTGCTTAGTGCCGCTTTTCAGAAGATGGATGGGATTCGTGGTTACACCGGATGGCAATGGATGTACTTGGTTTATGGGTGTGTCACAATGACCGTGGGCATCTCCCTTCTCTGGTGGCTCCCTGACCGTCCTTTCCAGGCAACCGAGTCATCGCCGGGGAAGGTTATGACTTTATACAATAAGTACTTTACCACCGCGCACCCGCTCTCACCCAAGGAACGCGAGATTCATAGAAAAGACATCGAAAGCAGGTACGTTCTTATTAAGTGGACATGGAAAGACGTGACGGCCATTTGCCTCGATTTGAGATTGTGGCCCATCATCATGATGTACTTCGGAGTTGTCGGTACTGGCTTTGGGTTGGCTGTGTTTGGCTCCACGATTATTGCCGCAAGCAACCCGTCGCTTTCTTCGATCAATGTTTCCCTCTTGTACGCTCCAATTTGGCTCTTCGACTTGGCTGGTATTTTAATTATCACGCCGTTCGCTGATCGCTATAAGAAGCACAGAGCTCTATTCTTCTCTGGGGCCTGTCTTATTATCATTTGCGGTTTGTTCGTCACCACGTTTGCAAAAGGATCATGGAACAGATACGGCGGGCTTTTGATCGCAGGATTCGGATTGGGTCCTACCGTTCCTATTTGTATGTCTTGGTCTGCCGAGATTCTTGGTCCTGTGTACGGAGACAGTGGCATTGCCATGAGTGCTGCATTAGTCTCAGGCTTGGGTAATTTGGGCTCAGTAACCGCCACGTACGCCCTCTACAGTGGCTGGCCTTCAGATGTCAAGAGGTTGTACCGTAACTCCAACATGGTGTTGGTGGCAATGTTGGGTATTAGTATTATTTCCTCTTTTGTCTGTCATTTCATCAAGGATAGAGTTGGAAGAGTCTACTGAAAAGGAAGTGGTCAGTTTTGAATGAATTCGTTACGCCAGATCACGCGAAATAAGATTTATAGACAATGTGATTAACACACAAAATCGTTTGATAATATAATAATATTTTCTCCTCTCGTATCGTTTTATACCTCGGCGTGCACGATGTAGAGTAGCCTCTACTGATATGAGTGAAAAAATATTCTTTACTAGACAGCGATCACCGAGGAAAGTTCTTATCCTTTTCTTATGTTCCGACCAAGATAGGACAAGTGAGTATCCAACTGTGCTTTTTTCTCACCTGCAGTGACCATTTGCTCTCATGGTTGTAATTCGCTCTCTTCCGAAAATTTATCATCAGGTAGAGCTGTTTTGTGAAAGTTTAAACTCATCAATTCGGTTCTAACATGGCCTAGTAGCAAAATTATGGCGGCTGTCGGGTTTTTTTTTTCAATCACCGCTGAACTTCCAGAGCGTCCAAGAGTCGCATCACTTAAGAGAGCGAGTCTTCCCTCGATACAAATACACCATGCAATGGATTAGATTCATTTGAGAGCCCTTGCAAATTAATACAGTCAACGCATTTCTATCCTCCCGATCAAGGAAAAAGAATCTCCGCTCTAGATATATCAATGACCAAGGGAAAGTCATTCAAGTGCTCGACTATGGCTGCGAATGATTGTGCAGCATATGGTTTGTGCGAGGGCATCGCGAGAGAGACCACGGAAAAACAAATCCAGGGTCGAAACCAGGTGCCAAAGACAAATGACGCCAATGTGAACCTTGCCATCCGAAAATTCCAATAACTTTCTGAATGATGTGAGAAACTTTCTCTCAGTATTCCATTTGTCATATCAGCTTGTTTCTCCATTGAAACCTCCCAAATCTTTAATTTCCAGTGGTTTTCGGACTGCATGGGTGACGTCGGACCAGTTATGGGCGATGCCTTTCACGCAAGCAGGCGCGAGTATTCGTGCGATGTGCGGCATCTCTGTCTATATTTCTTTTCTCCACACAAGCTCATCTCATCCAGGGATTTTTTGAAACGTGGAAATTTTCTCGATTCTTATCGGATATTTGAAAGAGAAGAATATACTGCTATACAATGTCTGCTACCGATAAGGCCTCATTGCCATCTACTGAGCAGCACTACTTCTCGTCTTATGACCATTTCGGCATTCACGAAGAGATGCTTAAGGACACTAGCAGGACGTTATCCTACCGTCTGGCCATGTTTAAGAATAAACATTTGCTCAAAGACAAGGTAGTACTTGATGTGGGATGTGGAACCGGGATTCTCTCGATGTTTGCCGTAAAGGCTGGCGCCAAACACGTCTATTCCGTGGATATGTCGAGCATCATCGATAAGGCCAAGGAGATCGTATCCCTCAATGGATTCCTGGACAAAATCACTTTGATCCAGGGAAAATTGGAAGATATCCAGTTGCCCGTAGACCTGGTGGACATTATTGTTTCAGAGTGGATGGGCTACTTTCTCTTGTATGAGTCGATGTTAGACACGGTGTTATATGCCCGCGATAAGTATTTGGTGCCTGGCGGATTGATCTTACCGGATAAATGTTCTATGTATATTGCTGGAATTGAAGACGGAAACTACAAAAACGACAAGATCCACTATTGGGAGGATGTTTATGGATTCGACTACACGCCTTTTATCGAGATCGCCATGCGCGAACCTTTGGTCGACACGGTGGAGAATCAGAGCTTGATCACCACGCCTCACAAGTTCTTTGAGTTCGACATCAATACCGTGAAAAAAGAGGATTTGGCATTTCTGCGTGACTTTTCACTTAAAGCGATTGATTCAGACTTGTGTCACGCATATATTGTATGGTGGGACTGTGACTTTCCGGGCGACGAGAAGGTCACATTACCTACAGGTCCAATGCATAAGTACACGCACTGGAAACAAACGGTTTTCTACATGGACCAGGTTCTTGACTTGAAGAAAGGCGACCTCATCGAGGGGCTGATTTCGTCGAGGCCCAACGGACATAATCCAAGAGATTTGGACATTGCGCTCCAGTGGGGTGTGAAAACGAATGGTAACGACGAGTCTAGGGAGCTCAAGGGAAAGTACAACTACATTATGAGATAATTTAAAGATTTTAACTCGTGGTAATGAATTCAAAAGAAGAAGAGAAGTTTGATTCTTCGTTATTTCCAATTTGCATTCCTCACTGTATAATACAATTATTCCAGATTTTAACTCTTAGATAATGCGTCCTAGTATGCCACAACATACGAGAACGAAATAGTTATATATTTGAAGTTTTTTTGTCTAGCCTTTTTGTCCAACCTTTTTGTCCACCCTTTTTGTCCAACCGTTTTGTCCAACCTTGACCTTTTTCAACCTGAAGTACGTGTTCCTGACTCACCTTTGTGGCCTCCTTATATCTGCAGATACTATTTATTTGTGAAATGCTTCGACTGTCTTGAAAATGTGAAATCTCTCTTCTTACGTTGTATCCTCCTTGATAATAAAGAACTACTAGACTTGGATAGAGGGGTAGTGAATGGTGATCCTTCTTGCAACTATATTAGTGTAAAGCCCCGAGCATGAACACCTCGCAGCCAAGAATTGTAGTTAGCAGGCATAAATCATTTGCGGACTCGAACTCTTCCTACATTCACAACGTAACTCTTGCAGATTTATCGTTTTACTACTTACTGTAGTAATATATCAGATATCCATCAGCATATCCATTAGTCTCCTTGGCAGAAATAAAGGTTAATTGTATGGGCCTCGCGCATATTCGGGCCATAACGCGGGAGAAGCAAGTAAAGCTGATAATGTCACTAAGGGTCCTTCTGTAATACGAATTGGTTCTTTCCAATGATTTTATGGACTTCCTGATTAGAAAAATCTTCAGATGAAAGGCTTTTCCGTTATCCGCATCATAAGCCTCAACTAGCAATTTGAATTACAGCTGGTGAAGCTCAACAAATTTCAAATGCAAATCATAGTACCGGTACTTTTGAGAAAGTAAAAACCAACGCGTAAAATTCGAATTATGAGTAAATAGTCCTCTTCAGCGATACAAGAATGTATTCAATGCTTCATGACTAGAATTATTAACCTCAGTATGATTAATACTAGTATATTTATTTTTCAGATCGATTGTCCATCTTTCTTTGGAAATTAAGCCTGCCTGCAACCAAGCACTAGCAATCTTAAGCCGCACTGCACTGTTGCCACCGCGCTTGCATGTAATCATTCATTTGCCATCACCAGAAGCCTATAAGACGTTATGAATTGGCTACTCTGGTTGATCAATTATACTTTAAAAAAGGCTAGTTTTGGGAAAACAGCCATTTACTCGAAGTTGAATTTACATATAGGAAAATAATAAGTGAGACTTACCAATCAGAATTTTTGGGAAATTTTTGGTGCTTCAAGATTGATGAATAGAGTATTGGCCAGATCGAGACTCCGGTTAAGTTCCTCAACTACACTTTCAGCTCTACCACTTGCAGCACGCAGATTCTACACGATGAAAACAGAACAAGAGTGGCTGGCGATCTTATCGCCTGAACAGTTCAGAGTGCTTAGGCAACTGGGCACAGAGGCACCTTTTACCGGTGAGTATGTGAAAACTCCTGCTGGCCCCGGTGAGTATCTTTGTGTCGGGTGTAGCCAGCCGCTATACAAAGCCGACACGAAGTTTCCAGCTCATTGTGGATGGCCTGCATTCTACGAGGCGATTCCGGGATCTATAAAAACGATCGAGGACCTGCTGTTCGGCATGACCCGTACTGAAATGAGGTGCTCGAAGTGTGACGGTCACCTTGGTCATATTTTCAAGGGTGAGGGATACAAGACGCCTACTGACGAGAGACACTGTGTCAATAGTATTTGCTTGAAGTTGAAGGAGTAATTGAGCAGATGCGAGGTGCCACGAAGCACTTGTCTCGAGCTCATTATCTTTAATGGGGGTTCCAGGGTATGACTAAATGGGGTGAACGAATGATGACAGCAAGATAGATATTATAAGGAAATTGTTTTATGCTAGCGAGCATGGTGGGTAGATGATTAGTTTTGTATGTAACGTGGAGATATGTCAGGCACATTAGGCGGTGGTTAAAAGTGAAGAGATATAGTTGTCTGACACTAAGAAATGAATTTCAAAAGATCAGTTGAAGAATGCTTGAAGCAAACTTAGACAGAATTTGGGGACTGAAGCACTTAAGCCCCGCAGAGGCGAGTGTCTCTCTCACGCATTTGTTGCCGATTGCACGAGCGTACATGCTTTGTTACATGATCATATTCGAACAAGTGATTTATGAATTAGGGATTATAACATTTGACATTTCGTTCTTCAGAGAACTTACCAAGTACATGAATCCTATTATAAACAATAACATGTCATACTCCTTACAATGGGTAAATGACACGAAGGCCACGGCAGGTAGAAGAAAGAATCCATTCAAAGATCTGGCAGACATGAACTCCATCGATACAGAGACACTTTAGACCAAGAACGGAATGAACTTAGCTCTTCTTAACTTCTTGTACTCATCACCAAATGTGGTCAAATAACGCTTATTCTTCTTGAGAGCCCATATGTACATCTGAGAGCTGCTGACAACAAGGAACAACCAGGCACTCCAATTGCCGACTAAAAGCGCAAACAGGAGCCATGATAATGTCTCGAAAAAGTAGTTGGGACACACTACCCAGTCGAAACCATAGCCATATGGAATCTTATATGCCTTTGAATCCTTCGATCTGATTCCTGCCAATTTCAAGTGCGTGTAAAAGTTTGACACTTCTGCGAACGCCCACAAAAGCACCAATGCGTAATTAATAACCAGCGGTAAATTGTTCACATGAAAAATAAGTTTTGCGAATGGGCCAGCGGCTTTTAAGCTGGCGGGACTATAGGTGTACACGAACACAGACAAGTTGATTCCAGATAATAACCAGTAGTGACTTGAGTTTTTGAACAAGTTGAAAAGTGGCATGGTGGCGTTGGAGAACCTATGCACATAAAGCGTTTCGTATTCACGCTTGGTGAAGTGTAATACGGCCAAGACAAGCGCCAACTTCTGAGTCTGGCCCTGAGCTACGCCAAATATGAACGTCGACACGGCATACACAAGAAGATGGATCAAGATCGGACCCAAATATTCCAAAAGAAATACAGTTTTCCATGCGATCTGGAGCCCCAAATCCTTGGCATAAAGCACCACCTCACCCAGCAAGCTCTGAGCGTCGAAACACTCATTGAGAGTGGCATCGTAGTCAACGGGCTTGTGCTTACCGTTGGCATCCAAAATCGAGAGTTTCACCTGGGAGACGGGCAATTTACTTTTGGAGGCCACTTTATCGTAGAGTCTTGAAACAGAGAAAGAGGTCAATTCCTCAGAGAATCCTTTAATAGAGGCCGACCGAGCCTTTACCGTGATTGTCGACATTTGTATGCTATTGGATGAAGAATCCTTTTCTTTTTTCGAACGATTGGACCCAGCAGCTTCTCAATTGTTCTTTATACGGGACAGTATGTACCAGAAGGAATTGCGTGGTTTAAGGTATGTACTCGATAAGGTTTCGGTGTGAGACACGAGAGAGGTTTGTCGGGGACGCGGGCACCAAAAATGGGGATGGGATCCGAGGAGATGCAGATCCGGGGGAACGAAGGGTTCCTCACTCTTCACCAAAAGTGGCAATAAGTTCCTGAAAGCCGATGGAAAATTGCAAATCTATCAATTGATCCAAAAAAATAGAGAACGATAAACTAATGATAGAGTTGATTCGGTATATCCTCAATATCATAATCTATTTATGTACCGACTCACGCAGTTTCTCCCAGGGTACTTAAACAAGAATGCAAATAATAGTAAAGTGAAAAAGATGGGACCTCAACATACTCTTTAAGGCCATTGAGGAGACTTAATCTATAATCATGCTACAGAGAAGCCACTGAATTTAAAATAATTAGCCAAATTTTGACAATGGCTGGAAATGACATCTGCTGTTTCAGTGGCAGCTGAGAAGTGCAATCCGCTGATCAAGTTTATTCCTAAAATAACATCTCATCATACTTCTGAATTCAAGATAGTACATCTTCCGGGATTCAAGAGTATATGAAACTAAGGATAAATGAAAGAAATTGGTTTTACGTGTTGCTAGTGATGATACCTTCGACTTACGATACCCTCTGAGTCACGCATGAGGCTTTCGCAGCTGGTGTGAAGTCAGCAAGCAAGCAATGAAACGACAAGAGCGGTCTCTTCACACAAATTCAAGAGGAACCAGTTGCTAACCCACACAACACATGAATAATACCTGAGTTATCGCATTCGCCACTAGTCTTTTGATAATGATGACTTGTGGTCCAAAATTCTGCTCACGTCACCCTACGGTAACCTTTCCGACATACAGCACTTGTCAGAGCTTCCATAACGATCTACAATCACGTGAGGCAAGTTCGAGTGAGTGAGGCAATTGTTGCGCGTATATATATAATGATCGAGAAGTTCCCCGTACTTACAAATCCTTAAAATTACAATTACCCTTTCTTTTGCTACCAACTTTTTAGCCAATACCAACAAAAGCTGGAAAGATTGAGAAACGAAAAAAATAGCATTTGCCCTCAAAACCAAGAAATTCAACTGAATATATACGAAAATGTCTGACTGGGATAGCGTTACGATAATTGGTCAAAAAGCCCGTGTTGGCGGTGGCGGTCCAAGAGAAAAAGTTGCGCGAACACAGGCCGAATTGAACGCAGCTAGAAGAGCCGGCGGTGTATTGGGCACGGAAAAAAAGTATGGCTCAACAAACGTCAAGAGCAATCCAGAAGGCCAGAGATTGACGAAGTTGGATAACACCGACGATGTTGTTGCCGTGAAGAAGGTGGACGTTTCTGTTGGGAAGGCGATTCTGCTGGCTAGACAGGAAAAGAAGCTCACGCAGAAGGATTTGGCCACTAAGTGTAACGAGAAGCCGCAGGTGATCAATGACTATGAAGCCGGTAGAGCTGTGCCTAATCAGCAGGTCTTGGGAAAGATAGAAAGGGCATTGGGCGTCAAGTTAAGGGGTAAAAACATTGGTGAGCCTTTGTTCGCCAAGAAGAAGTAATTCTACTTGCTTGCTTGAGTTATTTCTCATATCTCCACATGCTAATGATCCGTTATGCCTGCACCCTCATTATCCACACATTCTAACGATGCAATTTTTTTTTTAGATTTTTGCCCTTTAAACCATCACCAACAATAAATGATTTTGAGGAGTTTATTTCATTGAGAAGCTTATGAACAAGTCCGCCTGTAGATTTTCTAGGCCCCCGAAAATGAAGGGGACTACCTAGATTAATACGATCATGATATGAAAAGATGATTTCAAGTGGTCTGGTCGTGAAAGATAGGTGCGAGCGAAAATTAATGTCCAAAGAAATAAAAATATGCTCTGATACTTTCGAAACAATTAATAGTCTCAATAATCTCTGAAAAGCACTTCAAAATTGTTGATTCAAAAGAGTTTATTTTCGATTTGGGCAACATAATAGAAGAGGGCTAGAAGTCCGATATTGGAGACCTAGAATCACGTCGCAAATGAATATGCCATCAATATTTTGCTGTATAGCAGTCAATTTATTACTAAATACAGTCGCTGGTATGTGTTCAGCTTTACAGCATGCTCTACAACTTGTGTGTAGTCAGCCACTCATGATGTGAAACTATTAAAGATGGCTAATATGCAAATAGTAAGTAGTCGCAATTCCGCTACCCCCTGAGGCTCCGCTCTTGACTAAACCGAAAGACAGTCTTAAACTAGTCAATACCCTTACAATGAACATAATCACTAAATCTCCTCTGACCCCTATTATGTGTGAATTCATAAAGTAATCATTTTCGTTGTCTGCCAATCGAGAGAGTAAAGTCGTATAGCAAAGGTTTTGTAAGCCGTCCGGAAAGGAAATTGTCCCTCGTGCTGTATGATTGATCGAAGGATGGAGTCGATTTCCACAGTCTTTGGCAAGATTTTAAGCCGCATCGAATAAAGCTCAAGGATAACAAAGAAGCTAAATTCCGGCAAACCTGCGTCTCGCCCTTCTCATTCACCGATTGTTTTGAGCAGAATTCAAAGCTGAACATTTACTCACAGCTTTTGCCTTTTGTGTACAAGTCAAACGAACAGCAGAGAAGATAACCAAAGATCAATTAGGTGCTCGAAATTTGACTGAAGAAGTCGAAGCAAGAAACCCGCCTAAACCATCATGTGTACTAGCCATCAGCAAATACATTGTGTATTGTTTCCTTACCTTCCACTTCCATTAGCAGCAGCTTTGCAGCGCTTGTGCCTGGCGCCTGTTCAACTCGACTTTCTTTGCCTGGACCCCTCTTTTACTTCCGGCATCTTCCACAGGCAATGCTCGGGCTATTGCATTGAAGATGTCTAAAATACCCTCCCCAGATTTTGCCGAACATTCTTTGTGGATAACCGTATTGTTCGTCGTCCCCGAACTGTCGCGGCTTTCGCTATCGAGTTGGTTTATGTACTCACGGATCTCCGTCTCGTCAACCTCCCTCTCGCTCTCCAAATCGGCCTTGTTTCCGACTAAAGCCACCACAATACCTTCGGGCGCCTGCTTGCGCAACTCCTTGATCCAGTCTTGTGCTTTTGTGAACGATGCTCGAGATGTGATATCATACACACATAATGCTGCGTTTGCGTTTCTATAGTACATTGGTGCCAACGACTTATACCGTTCCTGACCCGCGGTATCCCAGATTTCAAACTTCACGGTGGTATTGATCTCAGACAAGACGATGGATTGCGTGAGAAATGCCGCTCCAATCGTCGACTCGCGCATGTCGTCAAATGTGTTCTTGACAAATCTATGGACAATCGACGATTTGCCTACGGCGGATTCGCCAAGCAATACCAACTTGAATGACGCAAACTTATTTTCCGCCATAATTGAAAAGCTCAACTCAGTTTGTTTTCTTTTGTGGAAGTAGAAATGATCTAAGTACTTTTGTTTGTCTTGTTTCTTAAAGATCTCTTGGGTGGAGATGTAAGCGGACGATCTGCGTGTTGGTTCTGAAGATAATGATGATGATTGAACTCCCGGTATAATTCTTCGGTTTTGAAATATCAATTCAAGAGACTTGAAAGCCAATAAGTTCACCTCAAAAACTGATACTTTGTCCCAGAAACAAAGAGGATATGGTAGAGATTTGTGGCCTTATCTAAAGAGTGAGCGTGTGATTAGAGGGCTGTGAGGGCCGAGAGGGCGCTCAGAAGTTAAATTAGGGGAAGGCCTGCGGGCGTCAGGCGCAAGCTACATAGCGGGTGTACGGGTGTACATTGCTCGAAATGAGTGGAATCCTAGAATCTACAAGTAGTGCGTGTGTACGATTTCAAAACGGCCAGACATATCCATAGAATGTTGAATATTTGTAGACACCTGACTATTAGATCATAGCTTTTTCCAATTTTTCGATGCTTTAAAATACTACCTTTTGCCTTCCACTATCTTATAATGATTTGCACTCGACCAGTCTGCCACAAAGCAAATGGAACCACACGACCCAGTTGGAATCAGGGGTCGTAATCTCGAAAATCTTGGTACAGCTTTTTTAGCAGCGTGACTTAAACATTAATGGAATTCGGAATTCATACAAGGTTACAGTATTCAACCAATGATAGTGCCGAAAGGCGTGTTTCTCTACGACAAATGTTTTTTTTTTTTTTTTTAAAAGAAACAAATCATATTACAGGAAGCCACTAAAGGTGACCAAAAACTATAAAACTATTGTTACATTAATTATGGTCGTCTATTTACAGTAATTCACACAACCTGACTAATTCTCGATCTTGGCCAAAATTTCTCTGTCACTGAACAATAAGAACTCCTCCTCGCCGACTTTGACGGGGGATCCACCAAAGTTTGGCAACAAAACTTTGTCGCCAGCCTGGACGGCAACAGGAATCAACTTTCCTGTAGCGACATCAGTAACACCTGGACCAGCAGCAACAACTGTGCCTTCGTTAAGCTTCTCCTGATTCTTTTCGGGGATGTAGATACCACTGGAGGTCTTTGTGGCAGGCTTGATTCTTTGCACCAAGACCCTGTCGAACAATGGCTTCAAACTGTTGACGTTTTTCAAGAAAGACTTCATGGTTAGTATTCCTCTCGCATTTCAAGTTTAAACTTAAAGGCCTGTGATCTTTCAGAGAAGACTCGATCTGATCTCACTGAGGTTTGAGTAAATACGCTTGGTTCATGCCTCAAAAGAAAACCTCTGATTCAAAATAAAGAGAATTGGAAGCTAAAGGCCACCTTTTGATAGGAAAAGTTAAGAGTTGGGCCACATGATATGTACCTTAAGGAATCAGACATACCATTTTGCTGATTAGATTAATCTCAGAGATTCTCCACACTCATGACTCAAATTTTTCTCGCTTTAATCTAGCACGACATCCGTACACCAATATTCGAGATCTTTCCATTCCACGCCTTTCGCAGCCAACCGAGATTGGTTGTCCGATGCTCATAGGTGTTAAATCAAATTGTTTACCTCTTCTTCTATTTTCTTTTTTATGTACACGTGTCTATTTTGAGTCATTTAAAGAATGATTATTTCATGCAATAAGGCAGACGAACACATTGAATTTAGTCGGTGGGCCCAGACCCCTAAAGTTTTGTAAGTCCAGGTCTACTCGTAGATTTCCTCTCTCTGACATTTTTAGCTGAGGTATCTGTCGAGAGGTTCACCAAGAATGGTTTCAATCACACGGACTAAATCTTTTCTAACCTCCATTTCGACCTCTTCGTCGTCATCCTCCAACAACTCAGCAATGTATGGAATGAACATTGGCAAGTACGAAAGCCATTGTTCGCCCATTTTCTGGAGCACGGTCTTCATGACACGGATCGTCCAAATCTTCGTCTGCAGGGTGTTGTCGTGTTCGTTCGAAATGTATTTGATGAAGGCATGGACCAATTTCTCGTTATGCTCTTCAGAAGATACGTTGGCAACGAAAAATGAGATTGCCTTCACCAAGTGCTTACCAATGGAGTCCTCGATGTTCGAAAGCTGGCCCACGAGAGGGTCAACTATGGAATCGAAACGGGATTGGTGAGACCAATAGTCATCCTGGTCATACTTGAAAGACGACGCTAACGAATGCAACATGATTCTGCGCAAGTTGGTGTTGACCAATTTTCCTTCCTCGAAAGCGTGTAATATCTGCACCGTGGAATCAAGCAAATACGAGAAATAGGAGGTGATTATGCTCCGCAAGTTGTCTTGTAATTTGTTGAAAAACTTGAAGAAACTCACCAACCTAATCTCTTTATCAGCCTCTACCGAACCTGAGCTCGAGCTTTCGCCGCTAACGGCCCATCTGACCAAACTGGCAAACAACGGGCGGAAATTCTTGTCATTCAATTTCATGACAAACTTAAGGCCACATTCGTGGAACGAGCCCTCAATGCTATGGATAGTGTTGTCATTGAACTTGCTCTCGCCGTATTCACTGCGGAATTCAAACGACTTTATCATCCACTTCATGAACAAGGACGAGTTGCCGGTCACCGCTTTTTTGTCACAACTCTCAATCACGTTACTCATGCCTTTCAAATATAAGCCCAAGCCAATGGCGTTGTCAAGCTCGTAGACATTCTCTGTTAATGCCAAATTGCACATGGCTTGCAAAACCTGGGCACTATCGATATGCTCCACCATCAAACCCAAAACTCCAGATCTGATGGAGCTGTCGACGAAACCGCTCATCAACACCGCCTTAATCATTGGAATCAAACTAGAAATTACAAACGCTGGCATGCGCTTGACAAGACAAGAAAATAGCATCAATATGGAACCTTGCATCAACATTTTACGTTCGTTTGCTTCGGACGCTCCCTCATCATCAGAATCGGAATCGGAATCGGACTCCAATAATGTATTTTCACTTTCTTCCGTGATGGTCGATTTCCAAATCTTCAAAGCAGGAGGCAAGATCTTAGGGAAGTGCCCAATACACTTCACCCCGAGACAGTTTACGACGCAGGTGATTGCATTGAGAGAAGAGACGACAATTTCGACCTTCTCATTCAACAAACCTTTATCGGAAGTGATAATGCGAAGAGAACCAACCAAGAACTTCGCGTGTGTGGAGTTTGCAAATTCAGGAGCGGTAGAACCAAATTTATTGATGATAATCGAAAATGTATCCAAGTATGCTTGAACCAATTCGGTATTGTTGATTTTTTCCACACCTTCTACCAACACGGGCAATAACCTTTCAGCAACCACTGTATCGATGTTCTCATCCAAGGAAGCCTTTGTGATTTCAAACTCAAATCTTTGACCAGCCAAAATAGCAAAGTTCTTTGCCACTTTAATGGACATTGAATCCGAGACGTTCGCTAAAGACTCGATAATTGACAGGATATAGTGGCTCAATGGAAGTAGATTCAATAAGCTTTTGAGCAGTTCATACAATTCCTCAATAGTGTCGTTACTTGAAGACTCCAGTGAACTGGTGAAATTCTCTAAAGTAGTCAAGATGAATGAGGTGAGTTTGCTGGTCAATTGCAAAATAGCATCCTTGTCCTTTTGCGCACTCTCATCATCAAAAAGAGTGAGAGCAATCTTCATTTTGAGTGACACAACGCTATGGGAAAATGTCGAATCCTCATCTGCAGCCAAAGCTCTATTGAGAAACTTCAAGAGCCTGAACTTGAGGGCCGTAAGCTCTTTGGCGGTTAATTTCACAATCGAGGTGCCATAAATCGACCGCGAACTCAACTCGACATATTTTTCACTGTCTTTCTCCAAAGGACGCAAAGGAATGGCATCCCACAATTCCAAATAGCCATGCAAGCTATATAAACAGTCATCCGCAGCAAAGGTTTTCAACAAGGAGGTTGCGAAGTCCAACAAAGAGTCACACTCGTGAGCTTTGTGCTTGGCCAAATTTGAGGCGTATTGCTGACCTATTAAGAAGAAAATTGTATGCAAAGACTGCTTACATCCCAAAGTTTTAACAAGAGACACAAACAATTTGACACGACGATGTCTTGGGATGTGCTGGAAAGCTGTAATGAAACTGGTCAACAAGAACTCAATCTCGGAGTCTGCAGACTGCGATGCAGATGTGATAGCAGGTACGACTTTAGCAATTGTCTGCTGCAAAGCGGAGCTAGAAAACTCATCGTCTTGTCTGATAGTATGCGCACCCATAAAAGTGAAGATCGGCATGACTGAATGAAGGATGATTTCAGGGGCAAGAGAAGCAAGCTCGGAAATCACAAGCAATAATCTATTTTGAACCTGTGGAGACTGGGAGAGTCTGATGGATGTGACAATCAAGTCTGCTCTCACAGAGTTTGAGTCAAATGAAAATTTGTTTCTAGTTGAGGGTTTCTTCATATCCACGATGGTGAGCAACATACAAGACGCCAAAGTTTCTTGCGCATACAAGACAGGCATCTTTCCGTCGTTGCATAAATAATCCAAATCGGTCAAGATTTTGAACATCTCTTGCAACAAATCAGGGTTGGTCAAATGACCAGGATTGCGTCTCAATTGGCCCTCCAACACGTCCAAGATTACAGAGAGTTTCCTCAAGTGATGTGCCGCCATTGAGCTGATATCGTCTCTGGCCATAGTTTTTTGAGTACTGGAGGATGATCTTCTTCTTCTCTTTGCAACACCTTGGTCCGGGATTTGGGTTACAATGTTGACCGTCTTAAGTAATGCGATCATGGACTGGTTGGTGAATTTAAGCATCTGTAAAGTTTCAAGAGGGTCGAATACAAGCTCCTCATCGTTTTCATCAACAATCAAGTCCACCATCTCATTGCAAATTCTCAATTTGTGTTCGTCCGAGTCAAGTTTGGGGAAAAGATTAATCAACCTGTTATTTGCCGCAAGCTGCAAAGTACCTTCCGAGGAGAGCGCCCGCAAAAGCCACTTAATTTCCTTAATGGTTTTTTCCTCTTCTAAAGTTTCACCCCCAACCAAGTCGACGATAACCTTCTCCACATCCTCGAAGGGGATTTTAGCGGCCAAAGCCTCAGACTTCCATGTGCTCAAGTTTGCGAAGAAGGACTTCAAGTCCTCAACGAACACGAATCTGTCATCTGTGCCACTATACGCAACATTTCTAGAGGCCACAATTGACCAAGCTCTCCACTTGATGACTAAGGGCAAGAATGAAAGAGACCACTGATTGAGTACAAATGTTCTCAACAAGACAGAGCCAAATTTTTTCAGCCCCGACTTGGTTGCCTTGAATATTCCGTCAAAGATAAGGCTCTGGATCCAGGAAGAGTCCACAATAGCACTGCTGATTTGGTCTTTAAGCTCAAACAAAGACCGGAGCATAGTGTTTGCATCCAGTGGCGAGATGATCGAGCGCAGAGCCGCATCGATATCACCGTAGATCTGATGCTCCATGAACAAGAAACATTTCACCTTTTTCCCCTCCCGATCGATGAGGTCTTGGGTGAGGGCTCTGATCTGCTCAAGAAGTGTTAAGGTATAACCCTTGACGGTCTTACTGGGGTCAGCAAGCGCAAGCAAAAGGAAAGGAACCAACAAGTAGAAAACGCTTTTATCGTTGTTTTGATACACTTCTTTGATTCTCGTCAGCATGATTTTCAAGGCCACCAATCTGATATTCGTAGGAACTGCCGGAGTCAATGCTAATCTTAAAAGAAACGAGCATTGTGCCTGTGGGTTACCCTTGATGACAGTTTTCAAAAATACAAAGACGTTTTTGATCTGATCCACCACCTCAGCTCGCTGCATGCTCTCCAACAAAACCAAAACAAGCTGCGAAAACTCCTCTGAGCTGGATGTACTGAGAAAAGTATCGGTGCTGGAGACATGACGAGCGTATTTGGATTGCAAGCTATCATCGCGAGGCGCCTCGGCGGCTAACTTCACGTAGTCTGCTTCGTAGACGGATCCATTGATGTCGCCTTCACTTAAAGTGCGCAGAAGTACCATTTCAAGATCACCCAAAGTTTTGTGATGCTTGTCCAAGATTGAAATGAGCTTGTTCTTGTCGCACTTCACCAAACGTTCAAAAGCATCGGTTGCTTTTGGTTTGAGCTCGTTGGCAAATGGCGTATCGAGAGCACTCAAAAGCTTTGTACTAAGAGCCTCAAACAAAAACCCCGAGCTTTCCGGCTTGAGAAGAGGCAATAACTTGACAGCATCGGAATCGCTCAGGTTGATCTTATCGGCGAGTAAAAAGAAAAGAAATTTGGAGAGATGGTAATTATCCTCATCAAGACTGTGCAATAAATGCTCGTTCTGCAAGACGGTATACACGGGAAGATCGGCAAACACGCCTGCGTCCTTGGGAACGTCCATCTCATTGAAAAAATTCCACAACTGTCCCAAGATAATGAGGGTTTGTCTCAGTAGAGCGGGCGAGAAGGCCGAGTTGCTCTGCAAAACAGACTTTGTCAACGTAAAAATGAGCTCATTCAGAAGTGGCACGATCGAGCACAATACAGAGAGAATCGCATAGATCGTTAAGCGAACATCCAGCGCCAATGTGGATGAGAACCTGAACTCGTGATCGCGGAAAAACTCGATTGATGTCTCCAAAATAACAGGAATATACTGTTCATTCAATCTGGCCGTATCACGAGCATGTGATGCCAAGACTTGAGCTGTATTCGACAAATAGAATATTAACTGCTCTTTATACACGGTCTTGTTTTTCAACGCGTCGACGATGTATTGAGAGTATAGCCTAAAAAACGCAGCATCGTTATAAAAACACTTCAAAACCGAAGACAGTGGTGGCATAGCCATGGTCTCTTTATATCCAATGATAGGCGAAAAAATAGCTGGCCACGAGCTCTTGGGCACGACGCCCATAAACCGCGTGAACAAGGGTTTATTATGGTAAGGCAATGCCGCAAGAAGCAAGGTTTCTGGGCGATGAATATTGACGTGGTATCTTCTGACAAGCCATTCCATCGCCTTCAATGCTGGGCTTAAAGCAAAGTATGGAGCTGCCATATTTATAAATGCAACGGCGTTTTTCTCTGCCTGAGAAACGACATCCTTCAGCAGGACATTGCGGTCGAAACCGACAGATGCCGGCAGAAAAAGCGTCAGCTCAAACCTGGAGAATCTGGCATCAATAGCCACAAGCTCATCTAAACCCTCGCATGCGATTTGAAAAATATACTCGTAATCTTGAGCGGCAGCGACTTTTGGATCGAAGATAAGCGACTGTGAATGGACAAATGCCCGGGATTTTCTGTCCAATGCGACAGAGGCATTTTTGGCACTGATGGCCTGGAGCTGTTGCGATAAGCTGCTCATTGCCGTGGGGTTGCGTCTTTCTTGCAAGATCTGTAAAGAGATTGAAGATTGAGAATATGGGTAGCTTTCAAGAGCCAGAGAAAAATCCGCAGGTGATGAGGGACTGCACCGGGCAAGATGATGCGCTGAGCTATTGTTACGTGCGACTTGCGAGGGCCTGTTTTCAAACACACGCGATTAGAAATGGGAAGTAGATGGTGTGCCAGACACGTGACGAAGTTATGATCCTAAGAAATAATTTATTAGAAAGCTTCTGAACATTGTACCTATTCTGCCGAGCGGAGTATATAAAATTTTATGAGATTTCACAAATTGCCTAGTTGTAACATGTATGGTGACTCAGCGTAGCTTGTCGATGCTTGAAAGAGAATGACACGAATCTATGACATGAGGTCCCTGGCCTGCCAAAGGAAGCGTTTCAATGATTTTTCATTACCTTGCATATTCTAATACCGGTAATTTTGCATAGAACCTGTTTGAAATCTGTGGGTTGTCTCATATGCTCTTTGAGAGCTAGTCGAATCATTCTGATCAAAATAAGCTGCCCAAAAGAGATTCGTGAGTTCGAGGTCTTTACGAGATCTGTCGAGCCCAATCTTTGAGTCCAGACTGTTTTTCAGTCTCATATATTCTCGCTTCATTTTATAGGTCCACCTAATATCTTAAAAACTTAAAATTACAGTGATTTTGCATCAACAGGTTTGCAGCCAATTCTGATAACCTCGATTGCGCGCTCCTCCAATGCCTGTGCATCCATCGGTTGCAGTTCTTAACCAAGGAAGTGAGATCTTGAATATCTCGTCAGAAATAGAGAACCGAATGAAATCAGGCACTAGGCTGAGGCAGTGTAGGCATACAAATCTTAGCATTTTGTCTCTCGACCGGATAGATTCTCTAATTGCACTGGAATCACTACTTTTGAAATGTGCATTTTGTTTCTCTTGCAGGGTTTACCCCAGGTCTAATATCCGCATGATTCTCATTTTGCCTCCATCTTCTTCCACTTCAGGTGAGTATCTGGTTGACTGTCTTTTCTTGGAAGTTGAACGATGAGCTAGTCTTTGCGGGAAGGAGCACGGGGGGGTAACGTTTGTTGGGGTTATGTGTGGAATCATCCATCTTAGTGACACAACTGGGAAAGAGACGGGAAATGACGAAAATTCACGGTTCTTCATATTGCGGAAAAATTGCAGAATTTTGTCCAATGGCATTAGAAATCAAAATGTGATCGTAGTTTGATATTCTTGGGTGTATGAAAGACGTCACTCTGATTAGACACACTGAGTGTGAGAACGAGAATGAATTGATACTCCAGTTCAGAGATTGGTGCATCTAGATCTCGAAGAAGGATTAAATATTGAAGTCGTGTGAGAAGCTCAATACTTAATATAATAGTGTATACCCGGTTGAAAGAAGACCGTCATTGGAACAGCACATCAATGACGAAATTTCTTATGGTGAAGTAACCCGTCGTTGGTACAGAATTTCTTCTGACAGATGAGACACTTATGCGGCGACTCACCAGTGTGAAGTGTCATGTGCTGAGCCAATCGATATTTCGTGGACAATTTTTTGTTGCAGATCGAACACTGGGTCGTGTTACCTGTGTGCCTCTCCATGTGCGTCGTTAAAGTACTTTTTGCAGTGAATGTCTTTTGACAGACCTCACATTCGAATGGTCTCTCTCCTGTGTGTGTCCTCATATGATCGGCTAAGCGGTCTTTTGAGGATATTCCTATTTGACAGACCGAACATTGAAACAACTTTTGTCCCGTATGAGACCTGATATGATACTGCAAATTGTCATTTGATGATAATGTCTTCAAGCAAATAGTACATTGATACGGAATTTTGACGCGATGAGATCTCATATGATTGGCCAAGTTATCTTGAGATGTAAATAGCTGCAGGCAGAGAGTACACTTAAGCTGGGTTTTTTCGTCTGTTGAATCTATCAAAAGACCTGGCACAAGGGAGATAGGCCCTATTTTTGTGTGTGTTTTCATGTGGGCGGCTAGACCAACCTCAGAGCTTAGGCACTTTTGGCAGATAGAACATTGGTATCTTTTCACAATAATATGTGTATTGGTGTGTTTTATCAAGTCTCTTCTAGAGACGCATCTCTTTTGGCAGAATGCGCATAAAAACTTTTCCACATCGATATGAGAGTTTATGTGAGAAATAAGCCCATCTGCGGTTGAAAACTCTTCAGAGCACACACAACAAGTATAATTGCCGTTTTCTTGTCGCTGAAGTACTTTTGTTGCCACCCCTGAATTTTCAATGGATAATCGACTCAGACTCAGTTGTGAGCCACTCGCAATTTCTGAATCTTTGGTCGAGTGTGACTCACAAGGACTCGTCAGTGATCTGGAATCATTGCTGGGGGGTACGATTTGATGCGGCATTCCTCCTATATGAGCAGATAAGTGGGAAATTAATAGTTCTGGTCCAGAGAATTCAATTGAACAGAAAGTGCACAGGTACGACTTTCCTCCCATATGACTGTTTAGGTGAGCTATTAAAGAAGGCGCATCTGTAAATTCGATTCCACAGACGTTGCACTTATTTTGATCATTTCCATAAAGTGTTTCCGCGCCGACTGAAAAACTGCTTTCGTTGCAGCCATCATCCAAATAAGTTCCCAATAATAGGTCACCACAATCATCAGGACAATGCGAGTTTGTTGGAGCTTGTAAGCTCTTGCTAAAAGTTTCCTCTATAGTACCGCAAACCCCAGCTGCAAAATCGACGTCCTCAGCATTTGCAGCCTCTTGTCCGGCGTTAAGGATTGCGTCGGGCATTTTATGAGTAGATTTGTCTATTATTGAGTTGTTAATATCACCAGAAGTTTTCTCACTGTCGATAATATGTTCAATAGCAGGAGCAGAGACATCCTCACCAAACCCTACAGATGTACCAATATTAGTATCGCTATCGTCATCAGAAAGATCTATCATGACGGGTTCTTTTCTTGCCAGACAGAGATTTCTGTTTGCCGAGGGTGCATCATCCTCGAGAATTTCGATATAAACGGGTTCCTGATTCTCATCCCGAAATATACTTTTACTTTTTCCACTGAAGAATCTTCTCGAAGAAACTGGTGCACGCCTTGCTTTATACTTCTCTATCCAATAGGAACTTTGAGTGATTTTTGTCGGTCGCTTTAGCGAATTCAGTGTCGTGCTAGCAGTTGTGTCAATCGACCGCAGCGGTTTGCCCCTGGGATGACAATTACCATCGCTAGGGGAGTTACGTTTCAGATTTAAGGTCGCCATTTTCCAGGGTCCCCTATTCGTAAGAAGCTTTATTTGAAGTTTTCAGCCCCGCCTTTCACATTTGAGCCGTGTACACTAAGTTGTTGAGTGTCTGGCAGCTCCCGATCTTTCTCTTGTTGTGGAGGATAGTCAAGTCAGCGGCGCTCAAAATTTTTCTTGAGGATCAAAAAAAATTCTTTTTGACTTGTAAGACTCACAAAGGTAAATCGTGAGACTCAGAACGTTTTATCAAGGTGGGATGAGATGCCACCATTTTGCGAACGCTCCTCAGACCCGTCGATAAATATCCCCTATGCACACTAGCCAGGCAGTTTCAGAATGAATGGGCAAAATTTCTGATGCTTCCGGATATTACATTTATAATTGTGGAGCCAATATAGCACCGAAAATTTATTCAGGTCAAAGAATTACATTAGAAATTGTCGTCAAACGGAAAGGGCCAAACCAACTTTCCAGTGATACAGTCACGTGACATTATGGAGCACACTTCGTTAAAATATCTGAACGCTAGACTTTCTTGAAACTAGATGAAAGTCTATCAGAGGGGTGATTATACCAGAACCCAAAACTCTGTTTATTCTTATTTGTCAGCACCAGGATTTGTCAGCACCAGGATAATAAACCATTGGAGAGGGATCTAGGAAATGGAGTATTATGTTGAAAACGCCAGAATTGCGACGTCTCGGCAGAACGGAAATAGAACCTATAACATGAGCCATAAATACTTAATTCATGACAATTATCTAAGGAAATATACGAATATCTTGAAGATATTCAAGCTAGAGCCCTCTTTTTCAATCCAGCATTCTTGTAAACATTGGCGCCAAGTAATTGATTTTGACAGGTTACTACCCTGCATCTCTGGTCAGTAAATTTCGCCAGAAAAAATGAGCACAACCATTGAAAATATAAGATTTGAGATCTGGTGTCACGTGTTTTTAGGTTAGCGGGCTGTCAATATTGAGCGAGCTTCCTAGTGTTTTGGTGATTGACTCGGATCTCTATTTTTTTGTTCTTGCTTCTGCAATGATTGAATCCAGTTTCAACCCGGACACTGACTGTTTAGTCCGTCCTTTCCCAATACAACTTTGTTTGACGCATTCAAACCCTTGTTTGATAGCACCAAGTTGGATGAGGAGGTCAAAAATAGATGACTCATGCCGGTAACGGAAGAACGATCATGGCACTTCTGTGATCGCGTCATCTTCAAAGTATATAAAATTGAGCGAAAAGAGGAAAATAACATCGAGCGTGGCGGTCTCGCATCCATGTCTGTTGGTGTATGCAGAACCCACGTCGCTCATCCCGATCTATGCAAACTTGCATGAAGCAGAGTTTTCGATATATATACCGATGTCATGCGATTCCGAAACATATATTTTTTTAACGGACAATTTTTGAATTGCGTCACTTTCGCTCCAACCTAACTTGCTGATCAGGAATACTCGCTCGCCCTGTGCTTTCATCGGCTAGCCATTCATAATGACTGACTCCGAGGCCTTATCTGGAAACCCTCCAAATTACCAGAGCGAAGCTGCAATTATTGATTATGAGAACTCGAAGTTGAAGTTCGGAAGTGCTGATGAGGTGAATCGTTTCGTTTCTGAGGGCGACTCGATGGCATCTATACATGGGGAAGAGTTGCATAAAGGTTTGAAGAATAGACACATCCAGTTGATTGCATTGGGTGGTGCCATCGGAACAGGTCTTTTCGTAGGATCCGGGTTGGCATTATACAACTGTGGTCCGGCAGCTCTTTTTTTATCTTACGTGGTCTTATCTTTGGTCGTATGGTTTGTCATGAACATGTTGGCGGAAATGGCCACTTTTCTTCCCGTGCCTGGACTTGGTCCTCAGCAGTTCATCAGTGAGTATATGGACCCATCGTTTGGGTTTGCTTTAGGGTACAATTATTGGTACTGCTATGCAATGCTGATTGCTGCCGAAGTAGTTGCTGCTGCTTTCATCATTCAATACTGGACCACGAAGATAAACATCGCTGTGTGGATCACCATTATACTTGTTGTGCTTCTCATTCTGAACTTATCTCCTGTTTGGGCTTACGGAGAAACAGAGTTTTATTTTGCCAGCATCAAATTAATAGCAATTACAGGCTTAATAATTTTGGGGATAGTATTGTTTTTTGGTGGCGGACCTAATCATGATAGATTGGGGTTCAGATACTGGAAAGACGGTAACGCATTCCACCACTACTTGACTGGCGGAAGTACGGGCCAATTTCTTTCGTTCTGGAGTGCGATAATCATGGCGGGTTTTGCATTCGTCACGGCGCCCGAGGTGGTGGTCACATGTGCGGGAGAAACTTCGAACCCCCGAAAAACTTTACCAAGATGTGCCAATCAATTCGTTTACCGTTTAACTTTCTTCTATCTCTTGGGCTCCCTAGTAATTGGTGTAATTGCCAATTCCAGAAGTCCAGAATTAGCCAACGGATCCAGTGATGCGTCCGCATCGCCCTTTGTCCTAGGGATCCAGAATGCAGGCATTCCTGTTTTGAATCACATCATAAATGCCGTCGTTTTGACCTCCGCTGCCTCCGCCGGAAACTCGTATCTTTATGCCGCTTCCAGAACTTTGTACTCTTTATCGAAGAAAGGATTGGCGCCAAAGTGCTTCTCGATAGTGAACAAGTTTGGTGTCCCATACTACTGCGTGCTTGTTAGCTTTGCTGTTGGGTGTTTTGCCTACTTAAATGTATCGAACTCTTCGGCCCAGGTCTTTACTTGGCTCTCTAATCTCACGACAATCTCCGGTTTTATAGCTTGGATCTTTGTCGCAATTGCCTATATCAGATGGAGAAAAGGTATCGTTGCACAGAACCTCGAAGACCGTGTACCTTATAAGACTAGATTTCAACCATTCGGTGCATACTTCGTCTTGGTGTTAAATACTCTCATCACCTTCACCAACGGGTACGCGGTATTCTTTGACTTCGATGCTCCCACTTTTGTTGCCGCTTATATCACATTGCCAATTGTGTTTTTCCTCTATGTTGGGCACAGGGCCTACTCATACTTCTATCTTGGGAGAAAGCGCTGGCTTACCCCTCCCGAAGAATTCGATTTCAGCAAGTTGGAGCTGGTGGAATATGAACAAAGCCAGCTCATAGAGCCTGAGCCCAAGACAAGACTCGATAAGTTTTTTAAGTCCATTTTCTAGAATCTTAATTGGCGCAACGCTTTGCTCTTCCTGACTTCCCTCTTCAATTCAGTAAATCAATGATGTTAACTCATTCATGACTTTCCGTTGCCTGTGTGTAGACCCAAGTTTAGGACCAGTTCGGGGAATGGGGGGGAAGGGGGGTCTGCGGCTAAAGTATAAGGAAAGAACGGGTCCTTACAGCTGCTCAAGCATGATAAATAATATGTATAAATTAAACTTAAACCTTAATTTCACAGTCTTTGCAGGAAGTTGAGATGATTGACCAAGTTTTCTGTATCCCGGATGTTGCAAAACTTCATTAGCTATGTCAAGACCTCTTTCAGCTTCGATTTGAAAATTTTTAGCACCCCTCCTTAAAAACTCTGTCATGGAGTGTTTTCCATGTAATCACGGATAAACTTGTCAAATCTTGCAACCAGAGTTGTTTTAATCTCAGGTCTTGGCGCTTCGGCCATTTAAACAGAATGAAGGCACTGGGGGAAGATGTATCGTTATGAATTTGCGGCCAAAACTTTACTCAATCCAGCAATCTCTTATGGTGATTTCGAGCCCGATTGACATTGCATTATAGGGATAATACTGTCAAAAATCAAAGAAGCTTGTTGTGTCTCAAATATTGGGTGCATAAATATGTTTCGAATAGGATAAGTTCTACCCGGTCTGTTTCAAATTGTGATTTCGATTCTCTCGCTTATGCGCGCATGAAGAATCTTGATAATTTTGGCAGCGGTGCGCTGAAGATCGATAAAATAGGTGTTCTAATTCATTATAAAGACATTTAATATATTGAAAGCGCTCGATTTATTCGTTCAACCGAGACTAGAAATTATATTTGTCCAAAAATTAAATATACACTTTTTACGATTTTTAAGGACCCGTTTTCAATCACTTAAACTGACAACTTCCGGCAAAACTAACTGTTTAATTTATGTAGCAGGCCAGCTAAAGGGCAAAATATTGTTTTTTAATTGGCCTTGATGCACATGACCGAAGCACTGCTTTTCATTTACTTAGTTGATATATTATAGGTGATAGTGTAGCGGGTATGAATTCAGGAATATAATTGATATCTATGAAGCCAAATCTTTGTGAATATTCCTATGGGTTTCGCGTCTTCACATGCGCTTTTGCTGAAGTCGGTATTTGTTCCATACCTGAGAAGAGAACAACTTGAGACCCAAACATTTAATTTTCCATGTTTTTTAGTATTCGACGTTTCAGTTGTCACTGGAAAAAGTTCAAGGGTACCCCCCACACATACGTATAAAAAATCAAGATGAATGTGAGAGTCCGAAGGGGATGAGAGACTTGTTCTTTGGGCTACATTTAAAGTAAAATATTAGTGTACACGAAGTCGAGAAAGGTAAAAAGAAGTTTCATCCAGTCTCAAGTAGAAGCCTTCTTTCGCCATGAAAACTGAGAGCGTAGTACGAGAAGCCTTAATAATCAAGCGCCTGCTTGTTTTTGAGTTCCATCGAAAAGAAGACATGACGTTGACCACAAACTGAAGTTTACTGTTAATTGATGCCGAAACTCAGGATATTCGACAGCCTCGTACCAGCTTTAAATACCGTCCCAGTCATCTCTACTGGCAAAACGAGATTGAGGAACGATACCAAACAGGCAGGCATTGCTGCAAACATGAGAGCATTACCCGTCATTGTCTCCATCTGTCCTTTCCGTCTACGCCAGTCTAGTCCCCTCAAAGTGGTTGAGAGAACAAATTTTGAAATTCACCGCTTCTACGAGAAATCAAAGAAGTAAGGAGAAAATTCATGTATCTTCATTTGTACACATTGTGTTTGCTTGAGAAATCATACTTTTATTTTGGCCTGTTTTTAAATGATCTTTCGGACTTTTGAGGGTAGAATAACTTGAGGTTCACAGAGAAGCCGTCATTAATGCCACCACCGACGTTAGAGGGTGCATCAGATTGTAATTTCTGAAGCCCGATTTACATAAGCCAATGCCTTATTCAAAAGACCAGACAGATGCGTGCTTAGATCAATAAAAAACGAGTTATTAGTTTCATTGAAAGAATCACAATGGTGGAATAATGCGAATGTTCCTCGGAGCAATTGGTCCTTCAACACAATCGCGAAAGTGAAACTAATTTAAGCCATTTGCACACATAAACTGAGCCCATCAAAAAGATATAGTCAACTGAGACGAAGTTTACTCAATTTGACTCAAAAGCGTGAAACTCCTTCGGCGTTCAAACAGAATCCTCGATGAACAGTCTATGTCGTAGGACAACAGAGGTGGTTCGGGTCCTCAGGCCTAAAAATTGGGACCGACACCACAGGCTCCTAACCGAATACCCTCTTCAAAGAAGAAATATCTAGGAATTACCACAGCGGTAGAGAGTTCATCCAACGGAATTTTTTGAAGTTGACTCCAGTAGCAAAAAAACTTACTCGAAATTACCAATAGTAAAAGAAACGCCGTGCCTCTTGAAACATAAAGGAAAGATACCCCAAGGTCGATCTAGATTTTTGGGCCTGGCTGGCGCCATGCGCATTAAGCGTCGCTCTTGTCCTCGCCCAAGTCTGTATGTATCGCAATTTTGAGACAAGTCCGCTTTGGGACGTGTGGCTCTATTGTTTTCGATGCACAGAGCCTTGAAAGAATTGTTTTCACCAAGACATAACGGAAATATAGAGATCAAACGAGCGAGCAAGAGAAAAGTCGAAAACCGTTTTTTTATTGGCAATGCCAAGAAAAGCTCACCTTATCTTCGTGCACTGGCCTGGATTATTTTCTACGATTTCTCCGCAAATACTTCTGCAGCTGCTGACTATCTCCTTATCGAAACTATATAGGAATTCATGGCGAGCTGATCATCGTAGGGTCGCATAGATTTACCTTACCTGGGATCCTGAAGGTGCGAAACTTGCATCTTATTGGTGGGGCACTCGCCATTAAATACCCTCGCAGTACTGTGCTCGCTGTGAATTCCTGCTGCGCATTTTCAGGCGATGCCAAGATCATTTCCAAGAACGCCGTGTCACCTCAAAACCATCCGCACGAATCCCACGGGACGCAAATTACTCCACTACAGTATTGACTTTCTTCAACAACCCTCGTATTTTTGCTGTTTTCTTACTATCGGCAGAGTTGCATCATCATCATCATCATCTCTTGGTTTTAATGGCGCAGATACGGGCAACCGGAATACTCCCGGAGGTTTTAGCCATCGTCTTATCTCGTTTATGCCGATTCCTTATCATTGTCTTGGTATCATAATTAGTGCGTCTACATGACTATCTCTTCATGTAGCTCTATGTGAGTTTATCTTTGAATCTATGAGTGTTCTCGTAAACTTACAAGCTTTGTCACCAGGAACTATATATCTCTCTTGACTAGTTTTCCAGATTTGAGTTCTACCCCACACAAAAAAATAGAAATCCATGCATTTCGGTCACGTTCGGAGTTCTGCTACGGCGATTCCTGCGTCGCATAGCCCTCAAAGGAGAACAATAAAAGAAAAAGAAACTGCTTTGTGGGGGAAAGTGACAAAAAAAATACCCAAAAGCAATTTTCCCGCGTTATGTTCACTACCAATTCAGTGCAGGACTTACCGCATTCGTCTTTATCTGTGCATGAGATGGATGCACGGGGTTTTATTATATATGTATCAACCGCTTTTGATTAAATGCTTCTTGTTCTTTTTCTCTCTATTTTTTGTTGTGGAATTTCACTTATACATTTAGACTTTTGTCTGGCACAATCTTGCCACTTCATTCCCTGTGATATCTAGATACACTTCCCAAATATTCCTCACCAAAACCATTTTATTTCTTTTTTCTAATTCTTTGATTCTTTGAATTCCGCCTTCACTTATTCATTATGGTTGACTTGAAACCTACGTCCTCGAGACCTTCCATTTACCGGAGTAATTCCGCATACATCGATTTCGAGATCACAAATTCCAAGATCGTCAATGTCGACGAAAAAGGACACATCTTGTCTGAGAACAACTCCATTGTATCTTTCAATGAGGAGGAGTTGCAGAAGGGATTGAAGAGCAGACACATTCAGTTGATTGCTTTGGGTGGTGCTATCGGAACAGGTCTTTTCGTTGGTTCGGGTTTGGCGTTGCACACAGCTGGACCTGCTGCTCTCTTCTTGTCCTACGTTATTTTGTCCTTGGTCGTTTGGTTTGTCATGAACATGATGGCTGAGATGGCCACTTTCTTGCCCATTCCTGGAGCTGGTGCTCAACAAATGATAAATGATTACACCGACCCTTCAATTGGTTTTGCTCTTGGGTACAACTACTGGTATGGATTCTCGTTCTTGGTCGCCGCCGAGGTTGTCGCCGCTGCCTTGATCATTCAATACTGGACAACCAAAGTGCATATCGCTGTGTGGATTTCGATTTTTATTGCATTGGCGCTCTTTGTTAACTTGTGTCCTGTGAAGGCCTATGGTGAAGTTGAATTCTACTTTGCTGGCATTAAGTTGATCGCAATCACTGGCTTGATTATTTTGGGTATTGTGTTATTTTTTGGTGGTGGACCTAATCACGACAGACTAGGATTTAGATACTGGAAGCATGGCAACGCCTTCCATGAATACAAGACTGGTGGCAACACGGGGCAGTTTTTAGCAGTGTGGACGGCCATCATCAAAGCCGGATACTCTTTCATTATGAGTCCCGAATTGATTGTCGCTTGTTCCGGAGAAACTTCTAACCCAAGAAAGGCCTTGCCTAGATGTGCTAACCAATTCGTTTACCGTTTGGCTTTCTTCTATATCTTGGGATCTTTGATCATTGGTATCATTGCCGACTCTAGAAGCCCTCGTTTGGCAAGTGGTGCCAGCGACGCCTCCGCCTCTCCGTTCGTGCTTGGTATCCAGAATGCCGGCATTCCTGTTTTAAACCATATCATCAACGCTGTCGTTTTGACTTCTGCTGCCTCTGCTGGTAACTCTTTTTTTTACGCAAGTACTAGAACGATGTATTCGCTTGCAAAGAAAGGATTAGCACCAAAGATCTTCAGGACCGTGAACAGATTTGGTGTCCCATATTATTGTGTGGCCTTGACTTTCGTTGTGTCTTGTTTGGCATACTTGAATGTTTCTGCTTCGTCAGAAAATGTTTTTACTTGGTTCTCCAACCTTACCACAGTCTCTGGTTTCGTCTCCTGGATCTTTGTTGCCTTCGCCTACATCAGATGGAGAAAGGGTATCGTGGCTCAGAACCTCCTGGACCGTGTTCCTTACAGAACCAGATTCCAACCTTTTGGTGCATATTTTGTCATTGTGTTCATTGGACTCATGACCATAACTAACGGTTACGCCGTATTCTTTAAATTCTCCGCCCCTGACTTTGTTGCTGCCTACATCACGTTACCGATCGTAGCTTTCCTTTACATCGGGCATAGGTCCTACTCTTACTTCGTGGTTGGGAGAAAGCGCTGGCTCACTCCTCCTGACGAATTCGACTTCAGTAAATTGGAGTTGGTGGAGTACGAGCATAGTCAAATTGTTGAATCAGAGGGCAAGAAAGGGCTCAAGAAGTTCAATATCTTCAAGTCCTCTGTTTAAGCCCGCTGCGTCTCTTTTTCTTTGTTTATGAGTAAATTTAACGTTAGAAATCTTTTAATGATAGTAAACGCCTAGGTAAAGCCCGAATCACAAAGATATGTCTCAAACCTTTTTCAATGCTACGTTGTGGAAAATCGATGTATCGAGACAGTGTTCATGCGAATTCCTCGAGGCTTCTAAAAATGTGCCAAGGTCTCGATATTAGCAGGCGATGCGCTTCTTGCATCGACCCCAAGCATTAAGCTATAACAATCTATGTAAGCTTTTCACCCGCGAAAGCTGGTAATTAACTTGGAGGTTCAGCACTCGTGTTTCGGTTTCTGAGAGAGACATCATGTTTGGGACAACATAGCTTCCCAACAGCACGACGCGTAGCGAGCGAGTATATGCGAGTTAAATAACAAGGCAAACGGCTTTTACCAGAGTAACGTGTTCACTTGATAATGCACGAATGTAGAGCGTGTTGGTGACCAGTCTGGTCGTGTATTTGCAAGTTCTAACCTCAGATTCGAAAGTGTCGGTGTCTCAATGGTTGATTCTAGATCACCGGTTCATCTCAGGAAACCTCCGTCAAAATGACGAATGCGATTACGCATGGAATGTGAATGGAGGTGCGTATGTGGGCTAAAAGTCAGGGAAAAAAGGAGTCCCTCAGTCAAGCTGGTGACTGGTGGTTCACGAAGTGTGGGTTTCGCCCTCCGAAATCGTCAATGTCGGACTAAATGGATCCAAATTTCAATCAGCTTGATTGCGGGAACGAGATCGAGGCAGATTACAGTAATATGTCTAGAAAGAGACCGAAGAATTCTTTGTTGGATCTGGTTTTGCATGAGCACTTTTTTGATTTTGAACAAGAGGGGCGCCCGGTGTGCCAACATCAATGGCACGATCAATTAAAGCCGCTGAAATAATTTGACAGAGAACTGCAACGCCCAACGGAAAGAAACCAAATTTGAAGTCAAAGCCCTTTGTTAACGCTATAAAATCGAGTTGAACAGGTTCTACTGTATTGTAGCTAAGAGTCTCGAAAGTCCTCACAAGAAGGGGGAAAAGTTTGGAATATAGTTTTCAAGTATGCCCTGGGTGATATCAACAACATGGATGAGTGCTTCTTGTATGGGCACTATTCTTCCAAGTCGCACCTGAAAAGTACACAAAAGAGCCAAATCTCCATAGCGTTCTGTGTCAATGCAGACGTCACGGAAAAGCTTCCTCCTTTCAATATTGGATATCCAGTAGACGTTCAAGAATTGCGGAAGGCTGAGATATCAGTTATCAAATTTGGTAGAGGGGGCTTAAGGACAGCAAAGATGAATACAATCTTAATGAGAGAACGGCTTCTAAAATTCTATTGCCACACGAGCTTTCGCAAAGTTGTTTTACTTTGGAAAAACTCTTTAAACAATCGGTGTGCGCTAAAGGAATGTCTAAAACCTCAGAATATTGAGGCACAGCTTCATCTAAATGAACTGAGTAGTGCTTTACTCCCTCCGAACAAGGTGTGTTCTATCATCCCAAGGTCAAGTATTTCAAAAAGCTCTTGAGGGCCAAATTTCAATCTGTCGTCTAAGATCTCAAAATTTCTGGATCTCTTCTACCACCTTGACACATACCAAAAGGATGTCAAGCTTGGTCTAGACAATTAGTTTGATGAAACATTGCAAAAAGTTATGAAAACGAGCGTGCGCAAACGAGCGTGCGCCCAAAAACAAAGGCGATCGTACAACCAGAGAAAAACTCTTTTCTCAATGCAGACGAGTGTAAAAATTTGGACCTCCGCTAGTTAAGAGTACAGTGTATCGACTTTTTCCAATTCCCAAGTGTCTTTCAGTTCTCGTTCTGCCTCTGAAATAATTGATGTAGCCACTGGACTGAATGGCGGAACACGACCAGAACCTCTTATAGATATTTATGCAGATGAATCAGACAGAAGACGTGCCTCTTGTTCAGCTTCAGCACATCCCACGCTGCTCCTAAAAAGGATGAGATCAATCTGACAGGCATCTTCATAGATTACCGCAAGTATAATCTTCTCGCAAAAATTAAAAAGAGTTCTGCAATTGTTTATCACTATTTTGCACTATTTGTGTATTAATCGATAAAAAGGGCGGGATTGAATCTTTTTTTTTTTTTTTTAAAGAAACAAATCATATTACAGGAAGCCACTAAAAGTGACCAAAAACTATAAAACTATAGAGAAAAAACCTGCAATACCTCTGGATAGAATACTGAGCAATGAAGAGCTCCGACTTTCCCAAGCCTTAGCTCCTCCTCCTTACTCTACCCGCTGCTTATGCTATATCAACCTGTCAGCACCCTAGTAGACTCCAACGCTCGCTTTAATTGGCGATTCAGGAGAGGTTGAAGGGTAACACCCCCCAACTCCTCCCTGCGTCTGGAAGAATATACACGGCGGACGGTTCTTACAAATCTCTGGTGTACGGGTCTTTGAGCGTTAAGACAACGGCTAATCTGACATATTATACCAGATAAATGAACTCAGCATCGAAGGTCCCTTGGCCCAGTTGGTTAAGGCGTGGTGCTAATAACGCCAAGATCAGCAGTTCGATCCTGCTAGGGACCATTTCGGGCGTATGGCGCAGTTGGTAGCGCGTTCCCTTAGCATGGGAAAGGTCTCCGGTTCGAATCCGGATTCGTCCAATTGTTTTTGCTTTTGAATATCGTGTTGCAGGTTTTTTCTCTATAGTTTTATAATTTTTGGTCACCTTTAGTGGCTTCCTGTAATATGATTTGTTTCTTTAAAAAAAAAAAAAAAGGGTAGAGTAAGGAGGAGGAGCTAAGGCTTGGGAAAGTCGGAGCTCTTCATTGCTCAGTATTCTATCCAGACGTGTTGCAGGTTTTTTCTCTATAGTTTTATAGTTTTTGGTCACCTTTAGTGGCTTCCTGTAATATGATTTGTTTCTTTAAAAAAAAAAAAAAAAATCGCAAGGTGCTCACATCAACGTTTTTTTCGGCTTTTAATTCATGAAAAGCTCAGCAGTGGGTTCTTTCAGAAAGCGAGAAGAGTCAGAAGCTCACGAATGCCTCGCTAATGGCTGCAAAGTTTGAAAGTGCTTAGTTTATTGCATTTCTCGAAATGCTATCAATGAAGTTTCTGTGTATTTTCCCAGACTCAGGGGGTGCTGAGACCATTCACTCCTTCTTGAAGAGGCAGTTTGAGGCATGAGTTGAGGCTTGCTATGGTGCTGACAGGTTGATATATCCTAAGAAGCGGGTAGAGTGAGGAGAAGAAGCTAACGCTCGGTAAAGTCGGAACCCTTCATTGTTTTGTATACTATCCAGACGTGTTGCAGGCTTTATCACGAAGATATTAAAGTATTTGGGCGCTTTCTAGTGGGGCCTATTTTCAAAGAATCAAATCACATTAAAGGAAGCCACAAAAAATTGGCTAAATTCTTTGAAACTCTAGAGTGAAAACCTGCAAAACGTCTGGATAGAATACTGAGCAATTATGTTCGAGTTATCAGCCATATATCAAAGACCAGGAGCGCGTTTTTATATGAGGTACTGAAAGAGTTGAAAACATGGGACCAGAACTTCTTCCGCTAAGTATAAAGGTACTTGACCACCTTAGCTCTGTTGCTCAATACATTTTTCAGTTTTATAGTTTTTGGTCACTTTTAGTGGCTTCCTGTAATATGATTTGTTTCTTTATTCAAAAAAAAACAGAGAAATGCTTGGGATTTACCTTGTAGCGGCTGATCCACACTATGAAGGCGGAATTTTGAATGGTTAAGCATACAGACGTAATTGATTGATGAGCAATTGTCCTATCTCCCCCGTGCTTAAAAGCCATAAGAAGAGCAAGCCTCAACTTCTTCTGCAAGTTAATAAGCAAACCAATTTTTGTCAAGCATCGCAGAGAGGTTCACGAGATGAAATATGAGGCTTTCGGTTGGCTTATGTTCGGTTGCAAATATATTTTCTCCTCTGGAATATCCATCGTGGATAAGATTGAGTACCTTCAATGTTGCATTTAAGTTTATAGCACGTTATATGATACTATTTGCCGGTATTAATATGGGCTTTGTGACATTTTAAGTGAGCAGATATTTATTTCAAAAGGCATAGCCGAGATCTAATTAAGAGCTGTGACTTGCTTCTTGGCGCGCATGAGAACAAGGCGTAACATGATTCCTGACCCATAATAGCCAAAGCGAGAAGTGCCAAATGACTAGGATTTATGGCAATTTTTCTCCATTTTTATCTTATCGACTCAGTTAGAAGACCTCATTTACATGAATCATAATGTTGTTTGCTGACAAAATAAATCGCAAGGGTTCAGGTGTCGCAGGGTTCGAAGTTCCACCGCGTATCCTTCCACGGTATTATGCAAGTTGCTCTGGCTCACAACCTTTTCATCAGCCTCCTCCAAAACGTTAATTGTATTGAGCAAGTGAGTAAACAGTTATGCCCAAACTACATTTGGTTGGAGCGCTTTTTACTCTCAATTCTAAAAAACGTTGAACTGCTCCTTTGGATTTCGTGATACCGGGAAGAGCAGGGATGTTAGCTCCGACAACGGAACTCATCACGATTGCCACGACTCTTTTTTCAGATTTGGCTCACTCTCTTCTCGATGCACTGGTAAATTTGCAAGCTCCCACAAGCCAAAATAGAATGTTATCACTTTCGAATCCGAATGACGGAACTGAAGCTTCGTCCTCGATTAAAAGCGCAGAACAAGTTTTCGGAAAGGTTACGGGTTTCTCGATGCAAGAGTATGCTACAGATTTAATAAAACGGGCATCTTATAACTTGCAGAATATAGCTCGAGATCGTGACTTTTATGGATATGACTTGAATATACGCGTGAATGGGATATTCTTTGCCCTATCCACCCTTCTATGTGTATTCTACATCCTGATACTGCTTCAATCGAAATATCGTTGGTTCAATGTCTGTTTCACGTGTGGATTCGCATTTCAGGTTTTGGGCTTTTTGGGTGTTCTTTTGGCGATCAACGATCATTCAAACGTGGGCTTTTTCGTCCTTCAATCCATGCGCTTCCAGTGCTCTGGTATTCATCTTGGCTGGAATCTACTACATACTTGCCCAGATCGTGACTGTTTATGGATATCAGTACGCTTTCATGAGACCATTGTGGCACCCCTACGTTTTTGTCGGCATTGATGTCCTCGCAACATTGATCCAGGGAGTAGGCGGGCCTTTGGTAACGTCACTTGGCTCGGAAGGAGGGGTTTCAAATGTAGGAAGATCTGTGATTATTGTTGGGGTCATGTTTGAAGCCATTGCCTTGACTGCCTTTCTCTTCTGTTGCTTTCGAATCTCCTATTGCACTTTCTTCCAAGATAGATATTCCATCTCGAGTGACTCCAAATACAAAATGCCAGGAGCTTTCAACTTCATGGAAATGCTATTTAACGTCCATTCGGCCCGGACTTACAAAAATAAGCACTTAGAACCTTTTTACAACCCGCGGTACCAAGGCATTCGTCTTCGCCAGCTTTTCCATTTTTATCTTTTGGTAATTATCTTGGCTGTTACCCTTTTATACGTCAGGTGTATCTATAGAGTGGTGAAAATCAATCAATGGCACACAGGATACGTTATAACCAATGAGGTATTTATTTTCGTTTTCGATTCTTCTCTCATGACAGCAGTGGGTCTTTTGTTCGTACCTTTTCATCCACTTTTTGTTTTTGGGAGAGATAACGTGTTAAGAATTATTGATATGGAGCAAACCCAAGAAGTAGGTAGTGACGAAGAAAACGGCAGGATCTCGAAAATAAATCAGAACGAGCAATATGGTCTTTTCGATTTGAATACATCAAAACCCAATAAAAGATGCAACCGATCGGGACGGATACTATACCTGAACTAAGCAAATACAGAGCCATCTTATCAAATATTCCACAATCTTGATGCAATTCCAACAGATGAAGAAGAACAACAAAGGAGTATGTCAATTTTCAACAAGCAACATTACGGTTTGAAATTTGTGAGGTCACCCCAGATAGATTTTTAAGAGCGGCTGTCATGAGAAAGACAACGATTGAAATATATTAAAACCAGCCATATTGCTTACGTAACTTAAAATGGTAGGTGTCCGATCAAAAGTGGGCTCCCGCTCTCATTGTAAGATCATGGTAATAAAAATGGATTTTCTCACACAGACCATTAGAATACTGCAGCCTCTAAGGACTACGTCTAACGAATCTGTTAGAGGTGAAGGACGCCGAAAATAAGATTTCCTTATGAATGGCTCTGGCTCTCGCCTGAAAGATGAGCCTACGTAGAAGCGCCCGAGAGTGGTCAGGCTATCAGAAGCCATGCACTTCATTCACAATCTAGAGAGCCTGGGCTCACAACACCTTCAAAAGCCTCTTTTCCTGCTCTCAGCACCAATTAAAGTTTCGGAAGACTGGACGTAGTTCACCGTATACGAATCATGACTTAGCCTTTATCTTTGTTTTTGATTCGTAAAACTACCATCGTATTCAATAGTACCCTTCGAAAATACCAGCACATGACATCGATAAACTTCGCTTGGATGCAAGTCGAAGACCACTCCCCCACTCTTAGTGTTCTTCCCGCAGTCGCCACCAGCCTTCTTCCTCATTTGACACATATACTCGCCAATGCAGAGGAAAGCTTGCAAACTGCCACAAACCAATTTGAAGTGGCTTCGCTTTCGAGGGTAGTTCGTGGAGCAGAAGCCTCGCTTTCAATTATCAGTGCAGAGCAGGCCTTAGCGACGGCAACAGCTGCTTCGCTGAAAGCAAAGGCCACTGAAGTGATAATGGAGGCTGCGTACAACTTGCTGCAACTAGCCCAGGAAAGAGATTTTTATGGGTACGATTTGAACCGAGGTGTGAATGCCTTTTATCTCAGTGTGTTTGGGCTTTTGTTTCTCTTTTATCTCGTCATGCTGGCTCGCTCTCCATACCACTGGTTCAATGTTTGTTTCGTATGTGGATTTGCACTCGAGTTTGTTGGATTCTTGGGCCGCGTGTTGGCTGTTGATGACCATTCCAGAGTGAGTTTCTTTGTTTTGCAAGGTTTCCGTTTACTACTGGTGCCTGGATTTCTACTCGCTGGGATATTCTTTGTACTTGCGCAAATCGTTTCTGTCTATGGGCGCCAGTTTTCTGCGATGAGACCAATGTGGTACCCATATTCGTTCATCAGTATCACCCTGTTTTCATTCATTATCCAAGGTATAGGCGGAGTTTTGGACCCCGCTGATGGCTCATTTAGAAGTTACTCGAATATCGGTTTAGTGTTATGTTACACTGGGATCACGATCGACGTCTTCGCATTGACAATATATCTCGCCCTTTGCCTCCATTTTTTGTTCCTGACTTATTTCCAAAAGAGACACTTTGTTTCCAATGATTCAGAATACAGAAATATAAATGTCAGCACCTTTCTCAAATTACTTTCAAACACTCGTTCAGCTCGGGGCCATAAAAGACAGCACTCGGAGCGCTTTTATGATCGCGGCACCTGGGAATCCGTGTTCGCCCGCTACTCCATTACTACCCATCGATGATATGCTTGGCCATCTCTCTTTTTCTCGCAAGGCGTGTTTATACAGTAGTCAAGAATATACAGGGAGACTCGGGTTACCTCACTACTCACGAGTTATTTCTCTTTGTGGTTGAATCTCCATTGATCGCAATAGTGGGCCTTATATTTGTTCCCTTTCATCCCCTTTTCGTCTTTGGAAGAGAAAATGTTCTAAGAGTCGTTGATATAGTGCAGAGCGAGGAATTTCTTTTGGAGAAGCATCAGAACGTTTTCAAAGGAAGACTCAACAGAGAAAAAGTTCTGTTCTCTTCATCCCCACAAGTACACCAACGTGCAGAGGAACGCGACCAGGTACTATTTATGACCTGATCAGACGCGCGCAACAAGCCGTACGTTATATCATAAAAATATGAACTTGAAATGAGGTAAAGTACTTGTTGAGATTGTAAGGGACTAGGGATGTAATATGGGCAATGGACTAGGTATTTAATATTGGCAATTACATGGAGGGCCATATTTCGAAGACTTACTGTATATGAACATCTGCAAACATGACCATGGACCGACGCTTACATGCAATCTAAACTGTACGTTCGGTTGCTGGGAACTCTGCTTGAGCCGATTTTAGTGAGCAAGCTAAAGTGCATAGTTACTCCAATCTTGTGACCGGTGGATTTACCTGACGAAAGGAGTGATCTTTTTCTGCTATTGTCACAAGTCCCTCATCGTGTCGAAACATATGGCTGCAAAATCAAACATAATTCTGGCAATAAATAGAGAGAAATTACATTCATAGAAAAGAGGCTTAAAGGGGAATTACGAATTTCTGAATTTCAATCAACCAAAGATCCCATTACCTTACAACGATGATGTGAATTTTAAACCTCTTATGGTGAACATCACGTGATAAACCTCGAAATTACGGAAATGCGGCTGCGGGCCAACACCTTGAAGCCATGCACCAGCGTGGCTCTTGAATACGCCAGGCTATAAAAGGGACTCTGATCTTCTCGAAAATGCACGAATTTGTAGATAAGTCTTGAAGCCTGAGAATAAAATCGAAAAACAATCACCTAAGGAGGCTTCTACTCATCAAACTTCAAAGTTGAAAATTGAAAGCATGCCCCTCTCCGTTTCTGCGTTGAATCAATGGTCCGAGGCCATTTCGAGCGACCTTAACACTCAGTTGGGTGCATCAGTACTTGCCAATTTCAATGCCGACGAGGCTTTAGCTGACCGGGCCACAGTAATCAGAAACTCCACGAAGATTTTCAATACGAAAGTCTCGGTTGAAGGCGCACCTGTGACGAATCAAAGGGCCAGCGGTAGATGCTGGCTTTTTGCTGCAGGGAACGTGCTTCGTCTCCCGCTTATGGCCAAGTTGAACTTGAAAGAGTTTCAATTCTCTCAAAGCTACTGGTTTTTCTACGATAAGTTGGAAAAGTGTAACTACTTTCTTGAACTGTTCGTACAGAATATCGACTCGTCGCCCTCTGAGGCCTTGGATTCCCGGCTTAACCAGTTTTTGCTCACAGATCCTACATGCGACGGCGGGCAATTTGACATGTTCATCAATGTAGTTGAGAAATACGGCATGGTTCCTCATGAAATTTATCCAGATGCCTACTCTGCCACTGCTTCTCGAACTTTGAATTTCATTCTCAAGACTAAATTACGAGAGTTTGCTGAGCATTTGCGTGCAGCAAGACAAGTTGGCCCCGATGATGTTTCTCAGAAATTGAGCAAGATGCAGCAGGAAATTCACCGCTTGATGGTGATGTTTTTGGGTCAACCTCCACTGCCTGAGCAGGCCTTATCATGGGATTACAAGGATAAAGATGACAATGTGAAGGTCTTGAATTTTACTCCGTTGCTGATGTACAAGGAAATCTTAGGCGCCGACTTAACCCAGTGGATATCCCTTTTGAACGACCCTAGAAACCCATACGACCGTGTGGTTAAGATCGATAAACTAGGTAACGTTGTAGGTAGCAAGGAGGTTTCATATTTGAACATAGATATCGACACGTTGGCTGAATATGCGATCAAAAGAATCAAAGCCAACCATGCGGTATTTTTTGGAACACACACGCCAATTTACATGGACAAAAAGAGAGGTATCATGGATGAGAAGTTATTCAACTACAAACTCATTGGATTTGAGTCAAAACAAAGCAAAGCCAGCAGAATCCAATACCAGCAATCGCTCATGACACACGCCATGGTATTGACGGCTGTCCATTTGGATGAGCTGGGTGCTCCTGTGAGATGGAGAGTGGAGAATTCCTGGGGCAAAGATTCGGGCCAAGATGGATATTACGTGATGGATCACCAGTACTTCAAGGATTACGTCTATCAGATCGTGACAGAGAAAACAGAGTTAAGCCAGGTACATAAGGAGGTCTTGACTGACTCGGAGCCGGTGGTGTTACCTCCATGGGATCCGATGGGGGCATTGGCCACGTTTCAAAACGAGCCAACCTTCCATCCTTGAGCCAACTCTTTCATCAAACCCTCTAAGATACGGTCATGATCGAATGAAAGATGGTAATTGTCTCGAGAAGAAGGCTCAAAGTCTAGCCTAAAAGTCTGTGTTCTTTCCTCCTCTCGAAACTTCAAGACAAGAATCTAATAATTCAAGGCAATGTTTTGTCCGACAAGCATTTGAGATTTGGATCAAATAGGGTTGAGAGCTATGTGACTATTTTGATCAAGTCAAGAACTAGCAGCAGTCTCTTTAAAGACAACTACTTTAATTTCACAGTTCGTGGGAACACTAGAACTATTTTGTATGGGCTTTTCGAGTTTATTACTTAATCTTTGTCTTAAAAATTTATTATCAATGAAAGTAATGATATAAGTATAGTTTCGAAAAGGGAGCTCTCTTGCTCTGAAATACAAGTACATAAATTGGTCACAGGCTCACTTGTCATAGGATTAAATTACTTCAACCAAGTTCTATTATATAGCTGACTAAGTTTTGACACACTCAATTTATATCGGGTGAATGCATACGAAAAGTTCCAAATTTTATCTGGACCACCTCCGAATCAAGGTAATCTAATTTATCTTAATGTGGTTATGTGCCCCTCAAGCCCGAGGGTTGTATCCATTTTGGCTTTCGAGAGGAACAAAAGTTCGCGCGGTTACCCGCACCACACGGCGCTCTATAAAACTCGTGCAAGACCCACCGAAGAAAGTAAGTGGAATGAAAAAAAGACAAATATGGTATTCGGGCTTGTTGTGCCCAAATCTTTGTGTTGTCTTTCATATTCTTGCTTTTTGTGGCACAGTCACATTTGAAATAGTATGTTCAACTAGCGCATCATTATAAGGATGATAAAACTACACAGACCTGATCTGACGAGAGCCTCTGGGTTCCAATGCAGACAAACCGTATTGCCTTTTTATGCTGACATGATGATATTATACATGAATTAATCTTGAGAGCTTTACTAACATCTAAGAAACAAAAATCAACACAGCCTTCGGCTACCGAAAAGTCTTTTAATCTCTCTTTGTACCTTTATCACGTAAGCGCACTCTGATCTTCCGTATAGAACCTTTTCTCAAATTGTTATTTCTGACAAGATGATAGGCCCTTCAAATTCACGGCACTTCGTACTTAGTGATTTTAAGGAGAAATCAAGCGTAAGAAAGCTGTATTGAGATTATGTGATGCATCGCACTCTACAAGCACACAGTCAAGTACCTATCAACTTTCATCTGTGTTCTGCCAGCTAAAACCATGGCTTTTAAGGCTACTTCCTGATTCGAAGACTTCTACATTGCAGAAACTCAACGGTTGCATTAAATCGTATGTTCATTATTATGCATGGCCGACCTTCCTTGTAATGCATTCTACCTTAAAGTAAAGTATTTTTCAAAAGTTATATTGCTATATTATATTCAGAGAGAGCACACTTACTTCTTAGCAGTCATTCTTCTCAAGTAGAAGGCCAACTCCTCACCTTCCAAGATGTAACCGTCACATCTACCGGATTGACCTGGTCTGGAGGAGACACAGGCGTACAACTTACCAGCAGAGAACTGGTGGTCGACGGCACCCTCGATGTTAGAAGCAGCAGATCTGGAAGCCAACTTACGCTCGACCTTCTTAGACTTCTTGGCGGTGTCCTCAGCTTGTCCCTTACCCAAGACCTTACCGTAGTGGGTCTCGAACCATTGTCTGAATGGAGTGGCGTCAACTTGAACGATGGCAGACTTGGTCAAGGTGTTGGTTCTGACCAACTCGTTGTTGGAAGGGTGGTAGACGACAGAAGCAATTCTGGTCTTTCTGGCAACACCTTCACTGGCCCACGAGAAGTTACCGGTCTCGACTCTCAAGGCTCTGAACTTCTTGTTGCCACCTCTGGTTCTGACAGTGTGGATTCTCTTACCGCCAATCTTGGTCATGGCTGGTTGTCTACCCAACTCGAACTTTCTCTTCTTTCTGAATTGGGCCCTCTTGGCACCAGTAGCCGCACGCTTGTGACGAGAGTCTCTAGAAATACCCATGGTCTAAACTATTGTTAGTATTGATGTCTTAAAGGGAGATCGGCAAGGAGACTGTGGAATGCAAACATCTCGGTGGTCATGGAGAGTAGATTCAGGTAAGGACAAGTCGTTCATTGATCGTTATAGTTTTCTTGAAATTGATATGTCGCCTTCTTTAAAAGTTGATCATAAGTGTCTTCCCGCACAGTATCTAGCATGGTGTCTTCTATCTTTGAATCTCAACAACTTTCGAGAGTATCATGATAACACATCGAGGCGTCTTAAACTTCAGTTGAACCACAGTCTTTGACACATCAAGAATCGACCATAGATGTGTCAAATCGAAATTTCACTTCACTTCACTGAGCACTAAACATTCTCAATTCTGATACAAAGGCGAGGTGGAGTTTGAGCACAAAGTCATTCATTTGGTGATAACGACATCTATCAGAAACCTTCCGATCGACTTGTTGGAACATGATTGTTAGGGTCACACATACTTCTTTGGTTACTGTCTAGTAGAAAGAAAGAGAAAAGAGAGATTTTTTCTTAATAGTGCGACGAGGTAAAAAATTTGCACACTGGATAGAGTGTGCAGGTCCGTGAGGGCCTACAGTGAGTGCTGAAGCGATTTTCAAAATCTTCCGGGCGAGGATGCACGGATCTTTCTCCAAACACAGGGAATCAGCTGGGATTTTGACCTTGGTCACGCGCGTGTTTTTTTGAGATCACGTGCGAGGACACTGGTCGATATCACCTAGCCCTTCAAATGTCAACACACGTGATCAAGAAGGGCTCAAGCCCTCGAATCTGTGCTTACCCGTTCAACTTCCACAGTGCTTCACGTGTTGTGCACTCGAGCGACCGCCGACAAAGACATGATAAATTGCCAATGGGATTAGAGAATTTAAATCAGTTTCTGTAACAAAGCAAATAATGACGAGTTTCCGGGTGCCCCAATCTATATTTCTGTGATGCTTCTATCATGATGCCTCGTAAAATGTGTGTTCTTTTGCAGATATTTGCGCCTAGTGTATCAGCTTTCGACATGGCTTTGAACAACTAAAGATTCAGTGAGTGTTCCTATGATAAAATGTGGTGATTTTGCTAGAGGTACAGCTTGTTGACATGGATGAAGCGACTTTTGAAACGCAGTTGATCGCCTTCTTATCCGTGACATGGTAGTTATGACAGATTAAGAAATTGAAGTTGCATTAAGGACACCTTTTCTGGATGAATTCGCTATTCATATTATACAGTTAAACGCCACTGTCTTCCAGATGCGTCCAGGCCTTTAGGATAAGTCTACGATTTGGGTAATAATAAAGCCTCATTGCTTTTTCTTTCCAGCACAAAAACCAACATTCTCGAGGATAATACTCACATGAAACTCCTACCTAAATTAAAGCTGCGTGTTGCTGCCTTGTTGTCTGCGTAATGGCCATGGCTGAAATTATACCTGTCTCGTTGGCCCTCACTGCGATTATCGGGAAAAAAACGTATTTTATTAGTAGCGATTACATCACCACTACGGCAGGAAAGACTAATAATGTTGACGTGTTTCATGTATGATTTAGCATGCGTTGCTTGCGATCTTCAATACAGTTCCCACTTCTGATCGGATATCTCACACGCGCTCCGAGAGTCATGTAGTGCTAAAAAAAGCAGTCTTTCTGCGGTACGGGTGTTTACTTTACCTAGCGATAGCTCATCTCATCAAAGCCCTCACAGATCACTCAGCCCACTTAGGCATCCAAAGTAGGGCCAAGAACTTACGTGCACGATTCTGAGGAGAGCTGAAAAACTCGTTATTTCTGCTTATACTAAACTTTGTCGATCGAGGGTTCCTCAAAAAACCAAAGAAGACAGGAAGATCAGGAAGGAAAGTTACAGAAAACACAACTTCGTTAAGCGATCGCCAATCACAAATTAGCCATGGAAACAATATATGATGAAATCGAGATCGAAGATTTCTCATTTGATCCAATAACGCAACTTTTTCATTACCCATGTCCATGTGGGGATCGATTTGCGATAGCTTTGGATGATCTTCGGGACGGAGATGATATCGCAGTTTGTCCAAGTTGCTCGTTGATGGTCCGTGTAATATTTGATCCTGAAGATCTCGAAGAATATGATTAGAGGTGTGGAGACAAGACTTTCACGGACATAAAAGGCCAGGCCTGGCCATTCCAGACAAGAGAAGACACAGGTGGGAAAAGATTCACAAATCCGGAAGAAATGGCGGGATACTCTAGCGCAAGTAGCAAAGAGACTTGATTCTAACTTGTGCTAATCGGCCGACACCGAAGGCGAAGGCCGACGCAGTTTCAAACCGGAATAATTTCGCACCGGCGGGCTAAATAATACTTGCGTGGATAGCGGCCCTAAACTCTGCCCGATGCATCAAGTTCGGATCATCATTTATCCATGACTCACATGAAGAGGTTAATCCGTTCATCGGTTGCCGCTTATCGTTAACGGGAGTGTGTCAAAAATATTCATTGAGGAGGAGGAGGTATGAAATCAGACATTCATAACATAATAGTCGTTGCGAATGTATCGGGGTCTGCCAAGGCTGGAATTCGAGCCTTTCGAAATGCCAAGACAAAAACCTTTGATATGTGATCGTTGTATAAAGAAAAAAAAGACACGCTCATACAAAAACGCACCGGTTGAAGTGACAGAAACGCTGCTTCAGATCGTCAATTAAGAAAGGTCTAGAATAACCGTGAAAGGGGTTATATGCCGGACACAATTATTGAGAAGCGTCATCTCAGCCACCTCTGCCTGCATGTAATTTATCTTGGGGTGATCTACATGCATGTGCCCGGTTAAAGTTTACAAAATAGCGATCCAGTAACCGGGTTGCCATGAGCAAGAAAACACTCAACCATACTGCCCGCAATTAGCCGTGTTTCACCGGCACCAGCTACTTTGTATAGTTCAAGTTGACCCGATTATTACTTTTTATTCATCAATTGTCGAATCTTGGCAAAAATTAAGTGCAAGCTCTGTCTAAGACGGTCTGGTTGCTTGGACCATCTGTGTTTTCCCAAGTATATGGGTCAATTATCATACGAGGCTTATTCATTCAATCATTTTTGAAGTCTCACCGAATTCGCCACAAGTCGCCAGTGCTTGCGATCGTATTTTCAAACGTTTCGCCAAGCACATTTGAACGGTCGCGGTTTATTTTGTCAACTCCGATAACCGAAACTGATGGACAAAGTGCGTATGGCATTTATGACGAAAGCAAGTACCCCCGTGCCCGTCAAAATTAATCTATTATTAGGGTGCGGTAATTGACCAAATTCCCCTCTTCGTAAGTCACGATTTTTAAAAAGGAAATGCACAAGATCGCCAATACTTACACCGCTTTAGGCTGGTGCAACTCATCTCCCAAATTCCGAGGGATTTTCTTGACTTTTTCTACCTCGCTGATTTGCTGGTGCATGAATATGGACAACCTCACATAGAAGATTACGAGTCAGGATCTACATGCAGGTAGTGCATGCACTTAATGCATAAGTAGTTCCTCGCAACCGTTTGGCTTTCCCGAAGAAAGCCCGGTTGTACAGGAGCAGGCCTTGATGGATCCGATTTTTGACCGTTAGCATAATTATCGACTGACGCTGTTTTAGATAAAAGCCAAGAAATCGTCGCGTGTGGAAATACATTGTCAAATTTACTTATTACACAAACCATCTCATTCGTATCTTCGTTTCTCAGCATTGTCTAGTTTCTTATCTAAGACATACTAATCTTTCGATTCTTAGAAGGTATCATTACATTCTCACCATATATTGAGATCTGGCTCGTCTAATTATACTCAAACCTAGCTGGAATTGCCATAACATTTCATTGGAAGGATAGAACTACAAGATCAATCTTTCAATCAAACACTTTGGTGATTTGAAATAATCAAGATTCTTTTGGCCAAGAGTACCCCAAGATTGAATAATTGGAGAGCCATTTTGACAGCGCAAGCGCTTCTGTTAGAAGACAGGACAGCCATCTTCTGTGCATTGGCTTATTACCTAATTCATTTTTAATCAGGTCTCATTACGTGCGTTGAGATTATAACGCCACGAGTTACTCATCCGATAATCAGGCTCTTCCAAAACAATAAGGTTGCTTTCGGTTTTACTAAAGATCGCAGCACTTTGAACTTTGGACTATTTCATACCATTGAGGAAGACATTCAATATGAAAACATACACAAAGTCAGGCAAATACCCGCAAGATACGGGATATTTACACCTGAACGGAAGCCCTCCATTTGATCGTACCAGGCCGGAAGCCGTGCGGCGCGGGCCATGGAGTCCAGAAGAAGATCGGAAGCTAATGGATATAATTTCAAAGTATGGGCCCCTGAACTGGGTCCGAATCTCGCTTCTGATCAAGACGCGGTCTCCTAAACAATGCCGTGAGCGATATCATCAAAATCTCAAACCGCTGTTGAATAGAAACCCAATTACATTTGAGGAGGGAATACTAATAGAGCAATTGGTGGGAAAATACGGCAAGAAATGGGCAGAAATTGCACGTCATTTGACCGGGCGTTCAGACAATGCCATCAAGAACTGGTGGAATGGCGGTGCTAATAGAAGACGCCGAGCTACGCATACACCGAATCCTCCTGCAAGACTGTCATCTTTATCATCGCTGCTACCGCAAGGACCTCCTATTTGTATGGCTCCAATCACACGACCTACGCATCATGTTTTAAAAGACTCTTCCAACTCAAGTACCGTCAGCATTAAAAACGACCCTATTGTGGCCTTTGATGGGACACTCCCTAGAATCAATGGAAACGAAGGTTTGTTTAAACAGTCAAAGCATCCATCGAATCCGCTGATTATACAAGCAACGTCACCCTGTTTCTCTTATGTCGAGCAGACCTTAGTGCCTGTCACTTGCAACAACAATGAAATCTTACCGAATCCATTTACAAAGTTGCCAAACCTTCCCCCAGTCGCATTCAATACCACGATCTTCAGCGAGCATCCTCGGCCGGGTGCAAATGTACCTCATCAAAAGTTTCAAGTCAACAGCGATTCTGCAAGTCTTCGTCTGAGATCACTCGAAGCTGTCCCCACACAAATTTCTCAAGGACGACCTCTTCTTATCAACAATCGGCAAAGTAGTGCAGGTTCCTCGATGGTATCGACGTTGCCAGCATTATATACGTCCGGAATACCGAAATCCGGGGACTCCTACAGTGACAACTACAGTAAGAGCAGAGATTCATGGGGCTCCGGCAGCTCTTATGCCAATAGCTCATTGAGCCACTACGATTACAGTGGGCCAAGGCCACTACCGGCATCTAGACTGAGCACGTCCTCATCGCTAGCACTGAGACGGCCATCCGATGTCTTCTTTTCTCAGAACATGGCGGGCCATTTATCTGAAGAATTACACAATGGAAGAGATACCTATACTCAAAATCTGGTTTTTGGAAGACTGAAGTATGTACCAGCTCCAGCGCCACTGGCACATGATGACCATTTTGTGGTTCCACCATTTAAACTGCTAGTAAAGAGTATAAGCTCGCCTCCAGCACAAATCAACACGGAGTCAGACGATAACATCCGGGTTTCGAGCCTTATTAATTAAGGCAATTTTTCTCTTTCGCTTTATTCTTTTCTTTAGTTCAAAGATCCTTATTCTGGAAATTAATAATTACACTTTCGGCCGTGGACCGAGGGTGTTTCAGCACTGGTGCTACTTTATTCGTAACCGAGGAATATGCTCGACTAAAACTGGTAAGCCTACCCAGAATCGAGTGGTGCTACATATTTTACACCTGATACTTATTAGACATGAAGGGCCTCAAGCGGGCGGGTAGGCGCAGCTGTTTTAAGGAGAAATTGAAAAAATCAGGTGTTTTCCTCTATCTAAGGATTTGGCGCCCGACTGCATTGAATACATTCCGCTTGCTTAGCCTTGTTGTGAAGCCTTTGCCGCAGGGGCTTCGTGCATTCTATGTTCAACCCTATTTTCCAGAGCTGTCTGCAATAAAGGAAGAGGGGCTTAAAAACGCTCAGGATGAGCCACTCTTCCTCAAATTCGAGTGGATACGGACATACAGAAATAAAAAAGCTCAGTGCGAACACCTGAAAAAAAATACCGCCCCTTTTACGAGCATTGGATCCCGCAATTTTTGTCCCAAGTATTTTCAAGCCGAAATCAAACAAAACACATTTTATGCAATGCAAGTATTCATCATCCCAATGGGCTTCATGTAGCTCATGTAGCGCATGTAGCTCATGTATCACATGATACTTGGCATGTCTATACCTCTACTCCAACGAATGCAGGGATGAAATAAGAGCTGGCATGTGCGCCGGGATAAATAATAAGACAACGTGCATATGTTATTTGTTTGAGGTTTCGCTTCGTATTGTCGAGAGCATACGAATTATACCAAATATGTTATCATGAGGCAGTGGTCACGCACGTTTCGCTTTAAGTTGGTGTGGTCACAGCTTTCGGGCAACTTCGCCTTTACGTTTTTTCCGTGCGTCAACGCGTGCCCAGCTTATTGATTTTGGCGGAAAGGAGCCGGCATTTTAAGCAGTGCAAATGTAAACGTGAATCAAAGAAATCAAAAACAATGGAAAAATCCGGAAATATCTAGAATGATTCGAATTTGGAGAACTAAATGTTTGAGGGCAATCGAGAGGATACCTTTCCAGAGTAATGGCGTAAGATCTGTTAGAGAATTTTTGCTCAACCTTTAGCAGGTCATGTCGTCCGTTTCTTTTTGTTTTTGTACTTATTGATTGCTTGCTTCACCTATCTTATCCTATCAGCCGATACAAATCGATTAAATAGATCATTCGTTGTTGTCTTGATGTTCATCCGAGCATCCGTTCGGTATCAAGGGACGTGTCAATGAATTCGTACGCCAGTTTCTTAGCATGATTTTGCTGGAGAACAAGTCTATACCCTGGCTTGCGGCTTGATATCCGGTTCGCAGCTCAGTCGAGGAATATGTGAGAGTTGGTTACTCGTATTTGAAAATAGTGTTTATTTGTAATGAACTCTCCAACGGATATATGAAGCTATGCGTATCGTTGGTAAACTTCTTTTCTGTTGTACATGGCTCAATCACGATCATCGACACATCACCTCAAGTGACTTCTTGAGCTGATCAATTTGTTGTCTTGAAGCACCGATCTCGGTAGGTGTGCAACATTTCTTTGACATATATATCTGATGACAAGGAGAGGGAGAATGTCCTGTAAGGGCTAGAATAGCGCCATGTCCTTTCCTAAGAAACAATGAAGGTTGCCCAGCACATCTACTAAATCTGAATCTTCATAAATTTCTTTATTCACAAACTCACTACCTTTGCTTGAGAAAGTTGGGTGTAATCAAGATCTTTGCCTTACTTACGAGGCTGAATTTACAGATTAGTTGGAGAGCCATTTCAATGGATTTCACACTTGTAGCCACAAGTTGCACGTTTAAACATCCGACTTCTTAATCTTGGAAATCTTAAATTCTGTAAAAGTAAAATAAAAATTCCAATTTTCGAGATAATAGCGTTTCGAAAAAAGCAGGTAAACCCAGAGACAAACTTAAAATATCTCTCTCAAGCAAAATCTCACATTTATCTTGGTGCTTTTGAAAACGACCATGAATCATGTTTTTAGGATTACTGAGGCTGTCTAGATTGCATAAATGCTCGAGCCTCGCTCGCAAACCATCTCATTGCGCATTGACCGTACACCAAGATGCATGGGGTCATCCTCCGCACATGCTCATTTTACATGCTTCATGGTTCCTCTTCTCGTCATCAACGACTCTATCTTAGTGTTTGATCTAGATCATGTCCGTAAACTAAGGGAAAATGGCATTGTGGGAGTTCTTATAGGCTCATTACCGAAAGCGCCGCAACAAAACGTCTTTCTTGGTCTCCCGCTTCAATTAAGCATCTATGAAGCCATTTGGCTGGTCCATAAAGGAATTGCCTTTTTTGTCGATGGGCGTAAATACAATGACTCACTAGCACAGAGTTCTCTGGGGCCTTCGTTCATTTCCCTTCTGAATTCCGTGCAATATGCAATCACTAGGGACACCCACAAACCGTCAGTTGACGCTGCTTTGAGCGCATATATGATTTCACCCAGCACAATGATCAAGACTTATTGCGAGGCCCTGATGACCGACACAAACCCGCGTGAATTCTGGCATATATATTTTGCTTTCAAATACCTCCGTGACATGCAATACTTCATGATGCCTGGTCTTCGATTCGGCGGCAAGTTCGTGGCATACCCCGGAGACCCGCTTAAATTTCATTCGCACTTGATTGTAAAAGTTTTAAGCCCCGAAGAAAAGATTGACTTGCTCAAGATCGTAACGAGTGGCCGGTTGGCCACAGCCGTTAAAAAAGCATGGCTACTTGTGTCGGAAACTACACCCAGGGAGCGAAACGAAGAAGACAACATAAGCGAATGTCCAGGAATACAAGCTTTTTCAATTGAATGGGCAGGCTTTGGATAGTCATTAAATTCGGGAGATAACGGAGCTTATGAATGCGATCAATTCATGAATCCAACTTTGTGTAACTATAGACATAATCTTAAGTATAGATTTCTCTTTTTCGCTTAAAGCGAGCACTCATTCTTCATTGTCATGACACTTAGGATTGTGGCCCTTGCGGCCCCTGTGATCCTTGTCATGATCCTTGAATGAGCTTTCGTCGCTCGTGATCTCTCCATCGCTAGCCTTGACGTGTCTTTTGAAAACAAATTTACGCGACGGCCCAGATACTATCGATTTGAATTTGGTATCCAATGCGCCCGTTCCGTAGTTACCAGCTTCGCGAAGATGGTAATTTGAGGTACCATTTTGATAGTTACTCTCATCCATCACGTTCTTTTCATTAATCTTCAAGGTGGTTGTTTTGCCGGTAATTAAAATGACTTCCAAGTCCAGACCGTCTTCAACGTTGGTTTCCGTCTCAATGAGTGATAATGGGTATTTGAAAATGAGATCGGTTTGATGGATAAGCTCATTCTCGAAGTTGTCCACCAAATAGAAAGATTTACTAGAGTGGCCAACATGCACCACCTTTACGGATTTGCCCAGTCTGGTGTAGAGCTGAATATTGGAAACTTCACCTCTCGAAATAGAAGTCAATGTATTGTTCAAAACCTTACCGTCCTTCAATTTGAAAATGAGATTCGTAGAGATTTCTGCTCCGAAAGCCCCTTCAACAACCTGTTGTAAAGAAGAGGTCTTAGGCAAAGAGATTCCGAATGAATTCGCTTTCTTTGTGTCAACAAGCAGTAAAATTTGACCTTCAGACAGCAAGACCTCAGAGTTTTCGTATGCCAATAAATTTGCGCTGATAATCCAATCGTTTCCAATGCCTGAATCAGTACCGTCTACCTCGTCCAATCCATTATCGACCAGGATTTTCAACTCGTGAGCCTTAGAGTCCCAAAGGAGTGGTAGCAAACCTGATACATCAAGATCAATACTTGGCAAGTCAAAAGCGTTTACAGGAACAACGGCATTCCACAATGCGGGTGAAATACCTCCTGTGAAAACGAATGGTTGAGGGGTCTGAGAGGCAATTTTCTTTCCATCAACCCAGACATTAACAAAACGAAGCGGGCCATGGCCATGGAAGAGGGTTCCGTCTTTTTCGAAACGATGGGTATACTTGTCCAAGACATTGTTGTACCAGAACTCCTCATGCGAGTTTCCGCTGGCAAATACTGTCAACTTCAAACGAGTGGTATTGTGAGATACATTTGGAAGAGACACTGAAAAGCCCTGGTAGGGGAGATGCCTAATAGGCGCAAAAGATGAATTATCCTCCTTCACCAATGGATAAACTTTGTCAGCAGCCTTGCGTATATCATAATATTTGTATTTCTCATCAAGGTAAGAGTAGTTGGCTTGATGAGAGGTGACTTCAGAATCGGAATGCACATATTCGCTCAAATAGAAGTCAGCATGCAACGTTACATGAAAAGTACCGTTCAACTTTCCTTCGACCAAGTTATCCAATTGAAAGAGAATGTCGGTATCCTCTCGGAACAATTGGATGTATTGCGAAACGTCTTTCTTGAACGAAGAAAACACAGATCTGTGACCTGGTTCAATGGTGGATGTTCTCCAAATCTCAGCGCCACCGACATAAAGATGGGCCAAGCGATCGAATTGCACACCGCTTACAGATGTGTTGAGCGTCAACACTACCTTGTTATAATCCACATCTTTAGGAGGGGTGAACTTGTTCAAGCTGGGATGGCCCCAAGAATCAAATTTGTGGTCGATCAAGTCGATTGAGTATACTGGCTCTCCATACGAAGATTTGGGAACGAATGGGTAGGAGACTTCGATGATCTCCTTCGGCGCAGATACCGATTCCTCGTGTGAACCATAGTCTACAAACCCACCATAATTTTTCAATATAGCAGGGCCTGAGTGTGAGTTCATAGAGCAAAGCTGGCCAAAGTCAAACCCATAATAATTAAGGAATAGAACGGCTAACACAGAATAACCTAGAACTTTGAGCACTCCCCATGATTTGCGCTTGCCCCTGAGTGGCGCATTCTCGTAATCGCTCTTATCATCAAAGTAGACATGTTCCTCGCCTTTTTCATCTCCCTTCTCAATTGACTGACGAGAAGCGCCAAACATCAACCTGTTCCAGACAGCAGTATCCATAGCCAAATGCTTACTCATTGTCTTGGTGTTTTAGAAGAAAAACCCGGATTACCTGAAGCCTTACTCGTAAGTCCCGGATCGTAGCAGCAAAAGTATACACTGTGTGCAGGAAACAGCAATTGGCGAAAGATGCACTTTTGAAAGGGGCATTAAGGAGTAAGTAGAGGGGTTGTTACTACGGCAAGTATACAACCGCTTTCGGTAGATGGAGATACTTTTTGGGGAATACCTATTTTATTTGGGAAACGTAGTCTAAATCATATCCACGTGAGATTTCTGCACAATGAACTCAAACCACAATTTCACGAAGGCGATCTTCGGTATGCTGCTGATCTCGTAAATACTCAAGGGTACGGTTGAAAAACGCCTCGATACGCCCTAAAAGCTTAGCCTCTTGATCGTCGTCAACCCCCGACAAGTGGTTGTCTTCGAAGTTGGCAAGGTTGGTGCGTATTAAGTCAATGAGTCCGCTAATGTACCGCGAGTCCACCATCCAGTTCTCGTGGATATTGAAGATTAAGCAACGGTTGAGAATCTCCACAAAAAGCTTCAACAGTAAATATGGGTCCATGCACGAGTCAGCCACGCGCAAGGATTTCTGGAGACATTCGAGAACACGTTTTGGATCCCGATAAAGCAAAGGACTTTCTGTGGAACGCTGGGCTGTATTTGAATCCGAAGATTTCTGATCCGAGTCATTGTTGATGTTTTCGGACACAGGATCCTGACTCTCGCTCTTCTCTGCAATATGGATTTCACCTGGGCTCCCCTCAACCGTTGGGGATCTACCGTCGATCAATAAATCGCACCACCACCACAAATGTGCACACTGATAAATCGAACGACACTGATCTTGCTTCTTCAACAATTTAGAGCCGTAGAGGGTGATTTTTGTGATAAGAGTCTCGTAGCTGTCCTTGCTGAAGTATCTCAGGCTTGCCAACCGGCTGGCAATCATCACGACGGACTGGTACGAGATAGATCCGCCCATGGAGTCATGTGGATTGATTGCTTGTCCCAGAATCGACGCGAGGACGAGATTTTCTTCGAAAACAACAAAGCACTGGCTGAACAACTCGTATGCTATGTTTTCTTGGCGCAACTGATCTGCGACGGCCGCCAAATTTAGGTAGAGCCTCAACACGAGTTCTGCATTGAATTGCTGATGGTGTTGGTATAACTCATCGATAATAATTGAGATGTTCTTGAAATTACTGCTGATCATCAAGTCCAGTTGATCCGCATCGCCTTTATTCTTCTTACTAAGCAACCGATACCCGATGATTCTCAAGACGTTGGTCATTTTTGTTATTAGTGTAGGGTAGGTGTGGACAATGTTTTCTGGAGTCCTGCTGAGGTACTTCTTTTTCACATAGAAAAGGTTCGAAAGGCATTTAAACCCATCGCTGTGGCCGACTAAATGAAGAATCTTGCACACAGTTTCTTGGACTTGTAAGAATTCCTCCGTGACAAGGATCTCGCCTCCGTCAAGCTTGAGGGTTTTCTCTATTCCCAAATCTTTAGACGTGCTCAACTGGGACCCTGGGTCTTCTATTAACACTTGCAAATATTTGAACACATTGTCAATATCTTCAGCCGAGGAAAGCGACTGCTGAGAGTCTTGGAAGGACACCAAGAGTTTTTCTGCAATCTCACAGGACAATTGTTTTTGCAAACGAGAATTGGTGATTTTGCAATACAATTCATAGAAGAAAGGGAGATCCAACAAGCTTTTTATTGACGCAAAGTACTCGACCGGGGTTATTAAGAGTTCTTTCCATAAGCTCTGCATCTCTTCGTCAGTCTCACCTTGAGATGACACTGGACTCTTGAGATCCTCAGCGGCGAATTGGTAAATCTTATCCAAGTTCAGCACATTTGTAGAATCAAAAGCAAGCAATAACTTCACGAGCGACTGAAGGATAGGCACAAGTTCGTCCAGTGGAAGCAGAGGTTCCGCGGAACGCAAGTTTGAATAAAAGTCCCAAAACGAGGAGAAAATTCGGTCCACAAAGACAGATTCCGGTTTCTGTGTTTCGTCGAGCGTGAGTAGGGCAAGCTTACTTACTTCAGAACCGGATTCCTCTTCGAACTTGCGGTAGTTGACAAAACGATCGACCAACGAAGACACTAGCTCTGATTTTTTAAGCATAGGGTGTAGCTTCATAAAGACATCGTTGAGCAAATTGTCCAAAGTCGCAAAGTGGAACTCGTCGGGAAAAATCTGGATCAACACGTCGATTAGATAGCTCTGAGCCAAATGATCTTTACATTGAATAATCTGCTCGGTAATAGTTGGGAAAAGCTTCTCGCTGTAGTAATTGGCCGCAGAGTATCCGTCGGCCTTGAAGTCGTCAACGACCTGTGAAAGCCGCACCAAGTTCGAGCCTACGAGAATCTTGAGCTCCTTTCTTTCTTGGTAACGTAATGCTCGCTCACTAGAATGTCCTTGGTGTTGTAAACGGACCCAAAGTTTGTTCATTTCAACAAAGTTCACCACGAGAAAATCGACGGTGTCGTCAAAATCGGCCATGTTTGATAAAGGAAATAAGTCTTTCGATTTCTGGCACAAATAGTGGCGCAAAAACAAGCCCCGGATAGGATGTTGGACTCCCCGACACATCTCAATCATATCTTTCATGATGTCCTTGGTCGAGACGTTTTTTGCCGCCATGCAACTGGTTCCGATCACGATCATTAAGTAAAGACGTGGGATAATATTACCAGAATACTGAACCAACTCGTACAAATCGGTCAAAAAAGTGGCATCTTTGTTTTTTGCCACCTTTGATTTATTCGATTGAAGAAGGTATGCGGAAAATCCCTCCAAGGCGTCAAATACTGCCATGTATATTTCATAGTACTCTTTCGGCGAGAGTGCCAGTGACCTTAATTCGTTAAGAAAGTTCAGACAGTTTTTGAGTGCAGGCAAGAGACGGCCTTCTGCCAAATTCTCTTTCATGAGCTTCGACTGATATCGAATACTGTTAAGGCTGCTGACAACAATGGGGTTATCTGGCATATTCAGACGGTCTTTTATCTTGTGGAATGGTATCGGATCGATGGTAGATGCCACTTGGGCAGGTAGTGCTTTCAATTGCTTCAATGGCTATGATTAAGTTACTCAAGAAGAATGGGATTGTGAACAGAAGAGAAACTGAATTTATTTATCCGTGGACTAGGGATGCTAGTTTACGGTTCCACAGTTGCCATGTGGGCTTGAAGATCTCCGAGAGCCGACCGACCTGCATACAAACCAGACACGACCAGTGGTATTTCTGTGGAAAGAGTATCGTGACAGGATAGGCCATTCATTTCAACGTTAGCTAGAATCTAGAAGTTTTTGACTGTCTACAAGCAAGGGCTTCTTATGAATGACCGGCAGAAGCAGGTGTACGTATGTCAGTAATATATGTAGAGAATCTGTCTAGATTCGCATTCGTTACTTGGAATCTGAGATTGTTACAAAGGACGGAAAGATGGAAGCCCGGGGTGTCAGGTTCTGAAAGCTAAAACAAGAGAACATATTCATGATCAATAAGGTTTCACATTCACCCCAAAACTGTGCAGTTTACCTTTTTTTTTTTAAAGAAACCAATCATATGACAGGAAGCCACTAAAAGTGACCAGAAACTATCAAACTAGAGAGAAAAAGCCTGCGACACGTCTGGATAGAAGACTAAGCAATTTTTTTTTTAAAAGAAACCAATCATATGACAGGAAGCCACTAAAAGTGACCGAAAACCATCAAACTAGAGAGAAAAAGCCTGCAACACGTCTGGATCAGTGTTGCGCGTTACGCGCGTTTTACGCCAAAATTACGATTTACGAAAATTGGGGCCATCGTAATCACCATCGTAATCGTAAATCGTAATTTGTGGCGTAATTTTGTCGTAAATATTTCGTAATTTATCGTAATGATTTTCGTAATTCTTCGTAATTCTTCGTAATTCTTCGTAATTTGTTCATCATCCTATTTGCGAGCAATCTCTCCACTTGGCACTCTGAAAATGTGTTGATAATATAGATTTATGTATTTACTTACTTCAAAACTGTGTTCCACCAATTTTAGCGCAGATCTTAGCGAAACGGTACAGCAAATGTCGGTGTTTAGATTTGTAATGCTTGATTAAAGTTGTCACATTCCCCTCGCATTTATGGGTATACTTTCGAGAGCAATAAGCAACGTTACACGTAAGCGAGACAAGCCTACCTTGGTCAAGTTAAGTCTCCTAAACTTGTCGTTTGAATTGATCTAATTTGAAAGCAGGCGAACTCAGCTGCTCCAATCTAATGGAATCAAAATCAGCCTGTGAACTATTCTCTTCCGAAGAGATATATGTCATCGGAATTGAGCACGCAGAATTGTGAAAACGGGCTTTGAAGAAGGCGGCGTGAATGAGGCGAGTCGTGCTCGTTTTTTGTTTTCAATGAACGAGCGAGGAGCATTCGAGTATCACAAAATTTACAGCCGTGAATACGTGCGTGTCAGGTGCTTCTGCTTGGGCTTTAACCGAATATCTTAACAGGATGTGCAGCACTGGTTAATGAGTACCCTACTGAAGCAAGACCTCAGAAAAGCCGTGAAAAACGTAAAATAGACGTAATAAAGAACGTAAAAAGGCGTAAAAAAAACGTAAAAAACTTAAAAGTAAAACGTATTACGATAAATTACGATTTACGAAAATGGGGGAAGCCACTAAAAGTGACCAGAAACTATCAAACTAGGGAGAAAAAATCTGCAACACGTCTGGATAGAATACTGAGCAATGAAGAGCTCCGACTTTCCCAAGCCTTAGCTCCTCCTCACTCTACCCGCTGCTTATGCTAGATCAACCTGTCAGCACCCTAGTAGTCTCCAACGCTCGCTTTGATTGGCGATTCAGAGGAGGTTGAGGGAGGTACCGGGCAACGTGATGGCTGATTTTTCCGGCAAGATGTTGACCCCACTTGCGGAATTGGCCCAACAAATGACGAGCTTGAAATCGATCGTATATATAACAGCAGAGTTGAATATACGAGGAATTACGAAAATACCTCTCTTCTAGGGATAGACTTTGTTACACAGGCCGTCTTTTCTTGGATTCTTCCTGGTCGTCGAACTTATTTGAGACACAGTTGGGTCGCGCATATTTCAATGAATGCGTATGAGGTTCTAAACTCCATCGAGCTTCAATCCATGGGGAGAGATTCAGGAAAATCAAAGGAAATTGAATAGTAATTTGACATAACATACGTAAACTGATAAGCGTAGCCAAGCCTGCGCTAAAATGATCGATCACACAGTGGAGAATCTCACATCAAGGATCCCGCCAATGCTATCATTGCTTTATTGGGCTAAGCAATATAAGCAGACTGCGCAGTGCGCACAGTGCATTTAATTTCCGGAGGGTAGCTGCTTTCGGAACAGAATTGATCCGCGATTCCGGTGCTCCGTGCCTCCGTGTGGCTTCAGGTTTTCGAGACATCTGTGGAGCAAGGCATTTATAATCAAGGTGTTGATAATCTGATATTGTGAGGCTTGTTTATAAAATACATTTGCATCGTAACTTCTCGCTGTGACTTTTATTCTATGCATTTGACTGGAAATAGAAAAAAATATCACACGAGAAACTTTATACTAGACTTGCGTTTCACGCCTGGACCCCAGATTTTCCATAGCAATTAGATGCGGCCCATGCAGACTTCCAGATTACGATACCTTATCTAGACCAGATGCCATGCACGACGAGAGCATTCCCCATCCACATAAGGCCCGTAAAACCTTTATTGAGGGAGCCTTCGGCCCTTTTCCTCTCTTCTATTTTTTTTTGGTTTTTACTTCTTTGTCGCTTAGCATCTTCTCATAGTTCTTTTGACAATTCAACACCGCCTCCATTGTCAGTCATAGGAGAACTTTTCCGGGTTCTGGTCAAAGGCCAATGTTGTCGGAATCTCCCAACAGGTCAGCTAAATTTGCCGAAACCAACACTGACGAAGACGCTATTCTTGGCCATGCTGCCTATGAGTCGTATTCCGCCATAATGGAGGACGATAGCGAACACCTCGATGAAGACGCCGCATGGCTTAGAGACCAAAGGCTCCAACACAAGTCTCTTCACTGGTTCTATCGGCCATCGGTGGTGATGGTGGGGCTCATGATATTTATGATTGCTTTTGCTGGCTCTTCCGCTGAAGGAACCAGGCAAATGATCCAATTTAAACTTGCTTGCAACTCGATAGTAGGGAGATCTGGTAAGGATTATTGCGATCCTGCCGAAACTCAGGTACTTGTGCTGAGTCTTCAGCAAGCTTTTTCAGTTGCCCGGGGGATCGCCACGATTGTGGCACTGGGCAAAGTTGGTCCGCTTTCTGATAAGCATGGGCGAAAGATATTTTTTATAGGAGCTTTGGCCTTTCTGATCATTGGCGTTTTAGCAAGGTACATACTCTTCTCCACCTATTCCACGCTTCAGTTTGGCCCGTTAGTGGCCACAGAGTTTTTGGCAAACTGTTTTGGAGGAGGCTTGTCAATTTTGACCCTTGCCAATTGTTACATTTCTGATATCGCCGAGGCTAGCCAGAGAACTTATTATCTCGGAATCAATATCGCCAGTGTTTTCGTGGGAATGTCCAGTGGACCGTTGGTGGGCAATTTTATCATTTCATTCTATAGAAAGCACGCTTTTAAGGCACCCGGGCAAGGGGTGAAATATGGCCCCAATCTAACAAGCGGCGACTTTGCTCCATTGCGGTTTGAGTTATTGCTCTTGCTCTTGATACTTTTGTTTGTCGTGTTTGTTTTGCCTGAATCGAGAGGAGAGAAAGCTCGCCGTATGTCAAGATCACTCTCTTCCACACCCCTGATGTCCTCTTTAAGGAAGCCATGGAAGCCAAGTAAATCGGAAGATTTCTGGAACTCGATCAATTTTTTGCGGCCATTGCGTTTGATCTTTTACCCCAAGGATAGCGTGCATAGGCTGAGACATAAGTCAATTAAAAGAACTAGAATCGCAGTCATACTTCTCGTCTTAACAGACTGTGTCATCACAAGCTTGGCAACCGGCTTGGCCGAAGTATATGTTCTTTACGGCATTTATAAATTTAAATGGACCGCAGTGGAAATTGGCCACTTAATGGCGATAACGTGTTCCACTAGAGCGTTTGTCTTGATCGTCTTGTCACCGTTGCTCACCTATAATCTTTTTCAAAAGACATTAGGTCTTGAGCCAAACAAGCGAAGATTCGATAAAATCGACTATGGTATGATGATGATCGCTTTCGCCTTTGAGTGTATTGGCCAACTTTGCGTGAGCAGCGCTTCCACTGGGCCGATGTTTCTAGGCTCTTTAGTGATCACCTCAGTGGCTTGTCTAGCAATGCCCGCGATCCAATCATCTATTGTCAAGTTTTACCCCGAGTCTAAAATCGGTGAAGTGTTTGGAGGTATGGCACTCGCGAAAAACATTTGCTCCATTGTTGCTCCAGTGGCAGTTCTTGCTCTTTATAAAACATCGATTTCCGAATGGAACTTCCCTCAAATATTATTTTTGTCTTTCGGCGGATTGTTTTTCTTGTTTGCATTATTGATGACTTTCAGCATCATATTATTAAGTGGGATCGATTCCGAGGAGCTGGTAGCCACGGAAGAGATCCATTAGGCCCACATATTTATCTATAAACAGTCATTTGAGCCTCGTATTAATCAAGGAGACCCGGAAAAATTGGAAGATTAGTTTCAAGAAGGCAATTTGAAACCACTGATTATTCGTTAATGGTTCCGAGGGCACATTGATCCGCTGCATCGGGTGCAAATCGAGGTGAACCAGTGCCATGCTTTGAAATAAGCTTCGTCGATTGTTTGGCATATGGCCATCTATCTTTTCCCACTGTGGTCGATATGAGACGTGCCAAAATGTAGAAAGCTATATTCAAGGGTTTCGGGGAAATCCTTAGCAGTCATCTAGAGAAGCAGTCATTCTCCAACGAGTCGGCGCGGCCTCATCACAGAAGAACTACCCACACACAAATATTACATGATTCGGCTGCAAATTTGGCTCATCGAACTTATAGCAAAGCCTCTTTACATTCCTGCTTATTTGCAATGAAATGACATAGCAAAAACCAGATTTCGAAGTATGCTGATAAGCACCAAACTAAGGCGCCCAGAATTTTATATTATGAGCCTTTGCCGGTTGAACATCCAATTGGCGTCGAAGAGACTAAGGAAAGCAGAGCGATTAGCCGGATAGCCGAAAGGGAGAGATTTGATGCTTCATATTCGTTTCAGAACCCGCAGAGCCCGGAGTTCAAACGATTGAGACAAATCTGCCTTTCAATTTTTGTTTATCAGGCTCGAAATCAATGTTAGTGACCTCTTCAGCCGCCTCTTCAGCCGCCTCTTCAACCGCATGAGGAAGTTGCCCAGGCAATGGCCATTACGTGCAAGGCCTCTATTAGTGAGAAATCGCAAGTTCTTCTTTAGCTTTTGAGAACGCCAGTTGATGCATTTGCAACACGACAAAGGGGAGATTTCCCATGCAAAATAACGGCACTAATACTCCCCTCGAACGATTTACAAGCTGATTCTTTTGTCAACAATCCCCGCAGCCGAATCGGAGCGAGTTGATAGACAAAAACCGTGATTTCTTGGAAGCCAAAGGCGTTGAAATTAAAGACCTGCATGGCACAAACAACGCAATTGATGACCGTTCCTAAAAAAATAAAAGAAAACAGTTTTTACGCGAGCCTCGAAGATTTTGACGCTTTTTGAGTTAAGCTTTCCACATATCACAGAGTACACGTTTAAACCTGGTCCTCACCAGAATTGTTACCTCGAGTTTCCAGGATGGGCTAAGTCTAACTGTTCGAATTTCGGCAGTTCACCATCGGAGAAGATGCGCATTGCCATATGAAGGAAGGTAAAATTTTCGCTTCTCCATGGAGAACCGGTGTGCATACGCCTTGAGGAATGTGTATGGAATTCTAAAGCTTGGCGGCACAATGCACGCACCATCCTTGTCCGTCACGCGGGGAGCACAAATCCCGCAGACCAAAGGCTATATAAAGACTTGAAAAGCACATATACAAACGCAGTTTTGAAAGTATCGATTCAACGAAAAACAAAAGCACTTAATAATACACACCAGAAATGTCTGCTCCTGCCTCATCTACTACTCCTTCTTGCACTTGCCAAAAGAACACTTGCCAATGCAAGGCCAGCTCATCGTGCCAATGTGCCAAATGCTCTTGTGCTGCCTGCAAATGTACCACTGCTTGTCTGTGTGAAGTGTGCAAGTGCTGATCAAGAGGACTGATCTTCTTTAATTCATTTATTTATTCAAGCTTGAGCTTACTCCATGCTAATGTGTATAGAAAAAATCTCAAATAAAATATTCGTCAAGAGCACACCACACCATGTAGAGTTACGTTCTTATTTCCGCTTCTCGTGTACTGAATTGAGAGCCAGATCACGTGACTAAACAACATCATAACATTTGTGGGCCTACAGAGCTAAATGTTTCCACATCTTCAATTCTTACTTCCTGAATATTTGTTTTATTTCCTTGGCGATTAACATTACTTGTTGCTAGAAGTAGCATGCAATTTACGTTAAGCTCAATGAAGGAGCTGGTGCGCTCGTATCTGCCATGTACAAGCTGCGGTGATCTTTCTTAAATCCCGTCAAGCGTACTTCTTGCAAACTTTTGACTCTCATACCGAGAGTTTTCAACATCCGATACATTTCGTCGGCCTCATGACTATCAGTGCATTTGCCTTGGCTATAAGCGAGATTTATATCCTCGAATTCAGCCTCAAGGACAGTAATCAAATTTTCCACTAAGAACTGATCCATTGAATTCCATTCTAGCAATAATTTATTCGCACCGTCAATTAAGTCCTTGAGTGTTTTGAAGATTTTGGAGTTGGTAGGACTTGTTTTCAAAAGCATAGAGCTGCCGGCATCATGGGCTTTGGTAGAAGTCCCATAGCATGAAGCACGTGACCCCAAATCACAGGTTGTGGATTCATTCACGAATCTTTCCAAATTTCCAATGATAGTTGAGAGCTTATTATGCTCAAGTGCAAGTATATCAAGTTTCTGAAAGGTTTTATTCAAGTGTCCTTTGACTGAAAGCTCAAAACTCTCGAAAATGTTTCGGACAGTCCTCACTTTCTGGAACGGATCCCAAGAGGCATTTCTGAGGTTAAGAGGACAATCGGGATCTAAGAATTGAAGAAGAGAGATCTCTAACTCGAGCTCTCGCATAAACAATGAAGCCGCCGCGATGGAAGACAAGCCAAAAATATTCCGAGTGCCTCGCCTCACTTGGTCATGATGGAATCTTATTAATCGATGATAATAAGAGGAAATTTCAAATACATCAGCCAATGTTTTTCGGGAGTCTTTGCTGAGATCAATCTTTTGCAACAATTCTTGGTTATCTTTTAGCTCTTGCGAATCGAGCGAGTAGCGTAATTCGTCGTAACCGTCGTTAGTGACGATACCATGAATCTTTTGGAAGAATTTCTGGAACCGTTCATCAGTATGACAGTTGCCACAATCTTGCTCAGGAAGCCTGAACAAATGTACAGGAGAAGCCGGGGCCTCACCGATAACTAAAGGACCAAACAAATGGGAATTGTCGTCGTCACTCAGTGGCTCATCGGAATCCAGGTCTGATACCAATAAAGTAACACTCGACTCTGTCACATCTCCAGTACAGAGCAGCAAAGCAGGGGACATTGGATGCAGAACAGAAATGGCCAAGGCGGAAGATAAAACCCAACCACAGAACCAAAGCAAACAAGGAACATTTTTCATTTTGGACAAAAATTGAAAACTGCAGTAAAGAAAACTGGAAGTGCTTGATAATTTACTCACATGCTTTTTGAAGAAGAAAAGCCGATGAATAGAAATACCTCCAGATTATTTGGACCTCTGGACAATAGATGAAATCCCGCTAATTATGGGAATAGTCTTCATGCGCAGAAAAGTGCGGAATTGATTAGCTGTATGCGCATTGTCTCTATTGTGATGGGGTTGTCAAACAATACTGGGTTTCGTCCGGGCGGCAAAAAGTCTTGAAGACTACCCGTTTAGGAAGAACTTTTTTCAAGACGGTGAGGAACAATAATAATCACTCAAACAATAAGCTGACGTCCAACTAGATGTGCTTCAGTCGGATAGCCGCCGGGAACCGGTGCCATCTCAGGTCTGTTCTATATCTCCATGTTGATGTGGTGGATCCGAGATTAAAACATGAAGCACAAAATCTTCGAAGGACAAGGAACGCGATTTTGATTCGATGACTTTTATTGTCAAGCTAGGCAATCACTGGCTCATCAATTGTGCCTTTAATGAATATAACATCATGTTTCGAGACGAAGACGATGTACAGGACCTAAAATTTGACTTCGTGGTTATCGATGATGCCACATTATAATTCGACAAGGCGTCGAGGGCATCCGTACATTTGTCGGGAAAAAAATTCAATAATCCGGGAAAGACTCGACTATGTTTGATTCAGATGGCTTCGGAGAGGGTCCTTCTTCTTATTAAACCTTGCTCAAGCTAAGAGAATTATGTGATGCTTAGGGATGTGGAACAATGAGATACAACTAGCCCATGCATAATTTCATTTCATAAATTTCAATTCATACTACTCAAAAACACTTTTTCTAGATTTTACAAGTCAGGATGAAAACCAAAAAGGGCGGGGATTTCTTCAGGCAAAAGAAAATTGGCGGATGGGTTCGGCTTCACGCTTTCTGTCGTTCACGACATTTGAAGGTTCTGGAAGAGAGCGGGAGCTTTCCGTTTCGATGATTCTGGACATGTAGTGGTCACCGAGCCTGTTGACCCTTACGAGAAACTCATTGACCTGTTCGTGCCATAATGAAATTTCAGGGCCACTTAACTTGCTATAAAGACCAGCATGTCTTTCGATCTCTGCGAATTCAGCATCTATCTTTTCGATTGCATTTCTGAACCTCGGAAAGTCCAAAATACCTATCATGTCATCCAAATCGTCAAGGCGCATTGTGAGATTGGCAATGAGTTCACATTCATATAACACTTGTGATAATTCGGGCGATAAGGCCAGGTCATCAAAATGTCTGGCGGCAAGACCAGCTGGATCTGCAGTAACTATGGCCTCAGGGTCCACCACGGCGTCAGGAGCAGCTGCATCAGGAGCAGCTACATTTGCATCAGGGGCCGCCGCAGCTGCATCAGGAGCAGCTACGTTTGCATCAGGGGCTGCCGCAGCTGCATCAGGAGCAGCTACATTTGCATCAGGGGCCGCCGCAGCTGCATCAGGAGCAGCTACATTTGCATCAGGGGCCGCCGCAGCTGCATCAGGAGCAGCTACATTTGCATCAGGAGCAGCTGCCGCTGCATCAGAGTCCACCACAGCGTCAGGAGCGGCTGCATTTGCATCAGGAGCTGCCGCAGCTGCATCAGGGTCCACAGCTGTGTCTGCAGCTGTTGTCGCTTCTAAAGTAGCAGCTGTCTCATCGGTTCCAGGCATTCCATCCGGTGAAACGACAGAGGATGTATCGATTTTTCCCTCTGTAACAAACTTGTTGAGTTTTCTCAAGAGCATATTGAGTCTGGTGAACTCTCTGATGTCAAACTCAAAGACCTGGCTGCGTTCCATGAAGAGTTTACCGAGTTGAAGCTCCAACTCGTTATTTTTAGACACGGCGACTGCAAGCATATCTTTGGGGTTGCCAGCCTTGTTATTCACCGTGAATACATTATCGAAGTCAAGGAACCCTAGCAAAGATATTTCAAATTCAAGCTGCTTTATAAACAACTCCACACACTTGGTGTCATATTCATTAAACTCCTTTGCCTCATCTTTCTTGAGAAGCGCGTGGTGATACCGCATCAATTTGTAATAGTACGAGGTGGTATTGAACAACTCAATAGCACCTTGAGTAGAAGAGGTGCCATCTTTGTCAAACTCCGATATCAAATTTTTTAAGAACGTATGCTGACTTCGAATATCATCGGCTTCTTTCGCAAACAAAGCCTCATCAAATCCTGTGCCGCTGACTAACCCTTGAAGCTTTTCCATGAAAGTCGTGAGCTTCTTATCCACACTATAGTCTCGGGGTACTTTCGAAAAGTTGAACAAGAACAAAGGAGGCTCTGGAACTGCAAGTAGAGTTATATTTCCGAATCCGACAGTGGAGTCTCCATCGATAGGCAAAAGGTCTGCAAAGTCGGATTTCGGAATCAGAAGTTCAGAAGGCAAAGCAGGATTCACGGCAACAACTGGATTTGGTCCTTCACCAGGACCTAATTCACCAGCAGGAAATCCTGCTGCAAGAGATAAAAGGGTAGCGCTGAAAAGAAGAAGAATGTTCATCGGTTGTTATTCAATAATAAGCAGAGGTATGACTTGGAAGAAAGGCAATAGTCATGGCGAAGGTGTCTTTAAATAGGATGAGAATAGACTTGCGACAGAACACCAGGGTGAGCGAAATGCAAACTGATGGATTGCTGGGATCGGCCAATCTTCTAACGTAAGAGTCAATGAAAACTGCTCATGCTACGGCCAAGAGATTTGATCTCAGTTAACTGAACGTCAAAGATCAATGTTATCTAACTCAATAGAAGATCAGATAGCAGAAAAACTGTTTATTATATCTATGTTCTATGTTATTCAACTGACGCCAACACAACTATTGATAAGACATCGAATCTTTAATTTCGTGGACCATTCTGAGAGAATAGTAATAAAACAGCGTGGATCCCGGGCAAGGAAAGCCACGAGAAAAAGACTCCAGAATGTTCCAAAAGAGTTGATTTGAATTTCGTTTTTGATGATTTCTATCATGAAATCAGGGCTTAAGTGAATTTCATTGATATAACTGAATACTTGTTTGGAACGTAATTGCATACTTGGTAAGAAGGGCTTTTCTAAGAAGATCTGGGCCTGGGTCTCGGGAGACCAATAAACCGGATTCCAGCCCAACTCTTGGCACCTTGTTGCTAATAGTCTCGGCAAGCTTCACCAAAAGTCTTTTCACTTGATCAAAAAGTTAGAGACCTTTGCAGTGGCTCCGCGGCCAGAGAGAACTAGAGTTTTCGAAGAAATCTACGTTTGCGAGGTCAAAGTCTAGAACTGAGATATGTAAATTTCGAACTACTTTCGGATGGAATGAATTCCAGGAGATTGAATGAAGTCTTCCAGAGAAAAACTACGCATAGAAATCCACTCCTATTGGCCGGTTTAAGATCGTTGCGGAAACTTAAAAGCAAACGAGCAAATTTCAAGAGACTTACGCCACTCTCATCTACTGATTTCTTGCCAAACTTGAAACTTGAGTCCATTTTTGTTCAACCACAAACCAGCCGCGATTTGCATCTATGGCTTATGGTCTGAAAGAAGAAAGGTCACGCTGATTGGCATTCAGTCATTAGTGTCGGGCATAAAGCCTCTTTGAGGCCCCAGTCTCTGCTGGGGTTGTGCACTCTTTAGCCTCTGAGTTCGTTAACTATTATTGTACATGAGCTATCTAGTATTTACAATGCCATTCCTATTTAGGCCGAGGACTCGTTAATCACCATACCTGAAACCGCAGCCGACATCAATGTGGCGATAAAGCCACTAAATAATGCCGAAGTGATATTTTTGGCAATATCACCAGCTCTCTTTCCTTTACTCAAAGTGTTCAAAACACCCAACGTTATTCCCATAGAGCCAAGATTGGCGAACCCGCAAAGCGCATACGTAGCAATAAGCGTACCTCGGCTAGACATGGTGTTATAAGGTGCTTCAGATATTAACATGGTGTATGCGACATACTCATTTTGGATGAACTTGTGGGCAATCAAGTTTGAAATAACGAGAATCTCATCTCTGGGTACACCCAAAAAGAAGGTCACGGGATAAAGAATGTACTTGAAGATCACCTCTAGTGTCAATCCATTGATGTTCCAGAACTTTCCGAACCAAGTTAAAATTCCGTTAAACAAAGCCACAAGAGCAATGATACACATACATTGAACCAACATGGTTGCAGCAGTTATAAGACCCAAGTTTGCACCATCAGAGAAAGCTTGTAAAACGTTCTTCGCCTTTTTACTGTCATCGATCTCTTCTGTAAACCGAACGCTTCCTTTAGTTGTAGAGATCTCAGTTTCGGGACATCTCAATTTCGAGACAGCAATCGAAGCTGGAATAGACATTACACACGAAGAAACCAAAACTTGAGGGCTCAAACCCAAACCAATGTATCCGACAAGAACTGCACCAGAGATCGTGGCGAATCCCGATGTCATGACCTGATGCAATTCAGCGATAGTCAAATAAGGAAGAAAGTCCTTGATTAAAATTGCCGATTCTCCAATACCAAGAAAGGGGGAAGCAGAAGCGGTTATAGACTCGGCACCAGAAATACGCAAACTCCAGAAAAAGAACTTGGCGAATTTCTGCACGAACCATTGAACCACACCATAGTAATAAAAGATGTGGACAAACGCAACGAAAAACGCCACACCAGGCAACACAGTGAAGAAAAACATACCTAATTGGGATACCTCAGTATTAGTCAAGAAGGCCACACCATTTTTTGCAAAGCCCAACAACTCTCTGGCTAATGTCGAGATAAAATTGAAAACATCATATCCACATTTGGTTCTCAAGACAAAAAGAGAAATAACATATTGCATTAAGACACCTCCGATCACAGCATTCCAATTAATCTTGGATCTATTTCTCGAGGTAAGAAACAACCCAAGAATAGCCACAATGAGACCACAGAAAGAAACCACCCTATCTTTTCGCTTTGAGTATGCCGATTCTTTAGACACAAACGTACCGACCAAAATCACAGCAAGAGTGATACCTCCTCCCACAAGCAATCGGTGAAGCCTCTTAGGGAACAACTTGTTGTATATTATGTCACATGCAAAATCCCAGCAGACTTGGGCCAAACCAAGAGCCCTCTTCAAAATCCTGGTGTGCCAAGAGATCAAACGCACCATTATCATCCCCCAAAAGACAGTAGGAATCAACCATTTGTGCCTATGCTTTTTCTGGATGATGATCGAGAGCCACCAAGCAGTGAAAAAACAACCCACAAGAACATGAACAGCGACCCTGTACCATGGAAATTGTAGTTTCAATTTTTGTGTCTTGCTTAGGGTCTCAGCAGTGGAGGCCTCATGCTCAGAGTCATGTACGTCGTAGGAAAAGTCCTTGGATTCTTTCTCCACATTGATATTTTCCTCCAACATTTTGGGGCTTTTCTTTGACTCTATCTGGTCAGACATACTCTGAATTATCCTATTCAAGGTTGAACAGCCGCGGCCAGAGTAACTCTATGAGGCACACTTGTGGAGATCTAGAGAAGATATTGGTCGAATTCTGCATAGCAAACGGGTGAGTTTTAAGGAATCGGTGGAAATTACGCCAAACAAAAAAAAGAAAAAAAAAGTTCTTTTCTGCATAAATGGACTGCACATTGAGCCCGCCATGCATGTTTGCCGCATGGGACTGCAAGAAATTCCCAAAGATAAGGGCTCACACGGCGCCAGAGGGTGAGATGAGACGCGCGGGTCACGCGATCTGTACCCCAAAAAGATTCAAACAGGTCGTCGGTTTCTCTTTATCTGCTCGGATCGGACCATTAATGACTAAATGCATTTGGCTTTAGGTGAAGTAAGGCCGAAGTCACGTGGACGAAAAACGAATTGGCGTTTGGTAATTGACAATTTCCTCGAAGGGAGCACTGGCATCATACAGTTCACGGCATCGCTAATCATGAGCATCTTCTCATGTGCATGAATTTAGATAATGCCGCAACTTGGGCGGAGGGGCTCAATATTTTTTGCTTTCATTTCTCATAAACTTTTTGGCAGCGTATCACCGAAGCATAAAATCCAAGGGCCTGGATCTAGAATAAAAGGGTTTTTGGTGAAAAAGTAACGTGAGACCGAGACTAAGCGATGAATTGGGCTAAAACAAAGCTTCGGCTATCGTTGAAACGTGAGAGGTCATCCCTTTTCTGTCCTGTACTTGTCGTGGCTTTCCTGCAATGAGCTTGAGTCAATACCATTACTTATGCCAATAAGTGTCTTCATCATTGCCTCAGTGCCCCCAATCAAAGGACGGATGACAATAACCGGAGAGCTTTTTGCAACCGAAATGAGTTGCTCCTGGACTGTATCCGCAGCTTTCAACTCACGCTTGAGCTCACGAAATTTCTTCTTCGAGCCTTTTAAATTCTCGCCCAAAGCCTTATAGGCGGACTTAAAGCCTTCTTTCGCATTGGCGGGCTGGTTAGAATATAAGCTAGTAATTTTTCTCCCAGGATCGTCGGAAATAAACTCTTCTTCGTCCTCATCCTTACTATCATCGTTGAACAACAAGATCGATGACTGAAGTTGTTCAATCCCGGGATCCAGATCCTCCTCATCAATCACAGAATGAATATACAGCATAGGTTTCAGAAACAGGTCTGTGTCAACAGCAACAGATTTCCTGAGAAGTTGCGATGACTCAAGTAGGTTTTTTGCCTTATCGATCTTGAGCTTTGGCGGCCTTGACCTCTCATTTGCCGAATCTCTTTTTGGTCCTCGCGCGAGGGCGCCTTCACCTCCAAAATATTCTTCCAGGTTTTCTAAAATCACTTGAGCTCCAGATGCAAGCTTCACGCCTAGCCTCAATATTTCATTAGTGGTAGTTTTAGCAAAGGAGATAGACCCTTTTTGTAATCCGTAGAGAACTCTACCATCGCGTTGATATTCCTGTATCGGAAAAGCAACAAGATCCCTAACACCACTTCCCACGTTAAGGATGGATTTTACTGGCGAGAGGCCGGAAAGAAGACCTGAGAGCTGATGCTTTTGAATATAAGGTCCATAAATTTGCCCAAGTGCTCTTCCAATTTTGGGAAATCCATGAGCTCCGTATATGACCGCCTTTTTCAACTTCAAGTCCGATCCATCTAGTATGAAAAAATTAGCTAACTCTGCATTGTTACCCGAACGAATCCCGGCATAGTCAATTGATTTTGGTTTGTAGTCAAATTTTATGCGTATTGGGTCAATTGCAAGCTTTTGGACAAAAATAATCTCGTCAATAGGAAGTGAAAATCTTGAGTCCTTGAAACCGATGAACCGCGTGACGAATCCAAGCGTGTCTTGATCAACAAACAAACGAATTGGAAGTATTTTTATGTTTATGATCGATTCGGTGAAGGGCATTTTAGAATCTGGGCGCACATTGATGATACTTAAAGACAACATGTTGGTACCAGATTCCCTCTCTCCAAGCGCATTCATGTATGTCAACATCCGGTTCCATGTTGATGATTGAACATTATCTTTCACATCAACGGTATCTACAAGCACATCCACCTTGTTTGCAACCGCAGGTTCGGAGACTGGTGACCCTGGATCTGAAATACTCGGCTCCGGAAAACTCCTGACATTCACTGCAATATTCCTCATCTCCAAGGAAACTTTGTGACTCTGGGACCTTCTTAGCTTGAGGTCCTTGAGGCTCTTATTAACTTTTACGTTTGTCTGAGCTTCAAATTCTTCGTCCTGCGCTTTTCTTTCTCCACTGACTTGAGCATTGATGATCTCAACAAGATTCGACGTGCTACGATCCTTGTCGGTCTCTATATGGATGGATTGGAAAAGCGTTTGCGTAAGCTTTTGGTCTCCTTCCAATTTGTGATCCTCATTTCGTGGAAAAGGGTTAGACGGCTCATTGTATTCACCATCTCTGGAGGTCGTCTCGACATGTGTGTTCCCAGAGCTTGATCGACTTTCCGATTTGGTTGTTGCTGTGCGATGCACCCGTTGCTCCAAAATTTGGACAGCGCTTTTTATAGATTTTCTAGTTGACTTCCAGTCGTATCCATCATGCAAAAAGACATCTGCTTGTTTCACGTTTAATGCCAAAGAAAAGGGTAAGATAGGGCAAGAGTTCGCTTCTTCCTTGCTGATGAAATGGCTTTCAACTAACTGGATGGATGGTAACTCTTTGGACTCCAGCGAAGAATTGTTGAGATCAACGCTGTTCATGCGATTGCACAAGTCGTCTTCCTTTGAATGTCGCTTGCTGCAGTATTCTTCGATAAAAGAAAAGTCATCTTTTTCTGTTTGCGAAATTTTTCTGCCCTTTTGTTGCCGATTCTTGGTTTCACCTAACGTATCTGAGTCATGTTGACTGGGGGTCACAAAATCATTGAACATGTCCGCAGGGACTTCAAAGTCGGTTTTCACTCGCACCCTATATTTTTCATCGTTTGTGAAAAAAACCGGTTCTTTGAGATCACTGATAGTTTGTATCAACGTGTAAGTCGAATCAGCACACGAATGAACACACAAACTGTCGATGTTGACTTTCATTTCCACTATTGAGAGTGTCTTGTTCTTATCCGGATTCTGTAATTCAACAAAGTCGCCATGGCTTGTCACAGTCAAACCAACATGTATGAGGTTGATCAGGCCAAGGTCAACGTATCCCGCGCTAGTTAATTTCGTCAATAACGTAGATGTTGGCAGCCTGCTTTTTTCGATCAGGAGAAGGTTGACGTCATCAATCAATAAGAGGTTGAGATCACGTAATGAACTCTTGACGCCGAAATGACCTGCGTTCAAAACCATGTCCAGACTTCCATTTGCGCCTACCAAACACAACTTGCTTCTTAGTCTTCCTGGGATCATACCGAGGGAAAAGTCTTGGTATATGACGTGAGCTTCAAGTCGGCTGTCAAGACCTCGGTCATCATGTTCCGCTGAGCTACTCTGCGTAGGTGCGATATCACAAGTGTGTTTAGTTAGTAGCTTAAGCCAGTTGACATAATAATTGATCATCAATCCACGGCAAACCACTTCAAGAATCTGTCGTTCGTCCCTCTTTCTACGGAACTGAATCATTGGAGATTCCTGCGAAGAATCCGAAGCACAAGATAACAAAATCTCCGTGGGAGTAGAGCTTCGTTTCACAAGAAGCAGAATTATGTGCCCGCTCAAGCCATTATTCTGCTGAAGCACCTGAATACCTTCTGCTGTAATGTCGAGCCCACCGAAAGCGTCAGTGATATCGGAAATTGCGAATTGAATCAGGCTGATTGAGATCATTAGCGAGATTGCAGGAGTCGGCACTTCTCCGAACATTATTTGGTTGTTATTCATGCGCTTAAATCTATTATGCCCCGAATAGATCGAGTTCAAAAGGTTTGTTTTCGTCGAGAAGCCTTTATTTCTGGACATTGAATCTTTGACAACTGCTGCTTCCAAGCAATTTAAATTGTCTGCACGTTCAAAGTCAACAAGGAACACCTTTATGTCATTCTTGAGGCCAAAAAGCATGGCTCTAGTGAATCCTCCGCTAACTTCACCAATTTTAAGGGAAACTGAAGATTTAAAAGATGATTTTCGGGGCGCCGTATTGGCAACAGAAAAGTGGAAAGAGTCAAAACTCGCAAGAGAGAAGTGTAAATGAATGTCTGAAATCGACAAGATTCTCTTCTTGGAACCAGCATTACACATCTCAAGATTCACTCGCGAAATAAAAAACTGGTTTGGGCTTTTGTCAAAGGAAATGGGAAATATGAGTGCCTTCAAACAGGTATTGGAAGAGGTTGTTAACTCGGCCTCAAAAGATGCTGTTTGAAGAATAATTTGCGTCGCCGCCTTCAGCCCGGCAGATGAGTAAGGCAAAATGCCCAGTTGTGGGTTCAGAATCTCGCCAAAATGTCTGACATTTTTGAACAAAGAGCTGAACTTCTCATTTATCGCCGATAGCCAGATTGAAAAATTGGTGATATATTTCAACGACGAAGCGTCAAGTTTCAAAACTCCAGGCTTTGATATTAAAATAGTAAGTTCCGAAGCTAGCGCGTCTTTTTGTTTGATGGACTTCGAATATTCAAATCTTATGTCCGCCTTCTTTGTAGCCAGAGAAGCTTCCGTATATTCTGATTCTCCAGCTGCAACAATCCCACTTACTGGAAGGGCGGGTTTCAGCAAACCGAAGCGAAAAACATGATGTTTTTCACCACTTAAATACCTCAAGATTTCAAAGGTTTCTAATCCACCATAAGTCAAGTATTCGTCCTTTTCTTTGACCGTGAAGTTAGCAAGTACAACGTTGACCTCATCTTCGAAAGAGGCAAAGTCTCCCAGCATGTTAAGAGCTGATGTGAGACTGACTTCAAGTCTATTGACCTGTAGCCTTTCTAGGAAAGACGCTTTGACCCCGTCGGCTTCCTCTATCAGATCATCCAGATCATTTTTTCCTGAACTCGCCAGGTCCGGCCTGACGCCCAGCTTGTTGAGCGAATTTCGTTTCCGAAGATGATGAATACTTAGTTTGAAAAGCTTGGTGAGGCTACCGAGAACCAAAGTGGCTGTCGGAAGCAGCGGAACGGCCGCCACATGGACTGTGTGAATGAGGACCAGTAATCTTGAGAGCGGGGACAAATTTTGGAACAGTACATCGATTTCGTCCATAAAGAATAATCTAACGGCATCAGGCAAATTGATGGATGAAAGTGCATCTTTTTCTTTTTGAGCTTCGGCGAAAGTTTGTGACGTAGCGCTCATGTAGATCGAGCTGGCTTCTTCGTGTGTGAACACCATGCTATCCCCAAGTGAATCTGCGGCGGTCTCATTGTCCAGTCCCTCAAAGCTTTGATCACTTTCATCTTCACTGTCGCTTTCTATTTCGTTGCCTTCGCTTTCGCCTTCGCTATCAACTTCGTGCTCGTTACTTTTGTTTGGTGGGTCAGTTCCCGATTTTGATCTTGAAGTGGGGGCAGTCCTGCCCATCATTCGGGCATCGAGGAATGGTTTGTCCACGGAAACATTAACGCCTTTTATTTTGAGCAGCTTTAGTCCTGTTTTGTACGAAAACACTATCTCGTCGACATGGAGAAGGAGATCCGCGGACTCTATGAGAAACTTTATGTTGATGTTTGTGACGCGGACCTTGAGTTTCAGAAGAGCTAGGTCAATGGCTCTTGATACAACGCTTCCCAATGAAGATGGCTTTTTGGTTGATTCTGCTGTAGTGGGTGATCCGGAAAGAGGAGACGAAGCCGGAATTAGGGAATTGGGACGGGATTCTGAAGGCGGAAGCGGCGACGCTGAACTAGGGGAAGCAGCATCTGAATCAACCACATTTAGGACCAGATTATTCACCGGAGATTGTGGTGAGTCGAGCAAGATTGTTGAAGTCAAGTCTGCGGAGCTTTGTGCCAACAGCGCCTGGGCATTTTCGATATCTTGGTGCAAATTATCTATGCTAGGGGCAGCAACCAAATCTACGCCAGAAATCTCGAGGAGCGCACCATCTTTCACGCTTCCCTTCAAGGAAACACTTCGAAGAGTCCCATGGCGGAGACGGAGCCCTGGAATCTGGGTGATTTTGTCGGGATCTATTGAAACGTCACGGAGATGGATATTATTGTACGAAACTTCCTCTAAGTTCGGGAGCTCAATTCCGGAGAATAGCGATAATTGCTGAAGGATGTAGAGGAACACCCGTTTCTGGATGTTTTGTGGGATCCAAGCCAGGTACATTATGACAAGGGCGTTCTCGAAGGCGATTGGGGCAGTGTAGAAACACGATTATGGAGGCGAGATAAGCACTCTCTAGCTGATGATTGAGAACGATAACCTCCCTGATGTTCTGGTGATAAGTTTTGGTATTAAATAGCCACCTATTTTTTAAAAAAGCTTCTGAGTCCAAGTGGCCGTGACAGTCACGGTATTTTTCCAAGTTGTGTTTTTTTGTGGTTACCTAGCTTCTGATTTGATTTTAGATCACTATCCCACAGGCAATGGTGGGGCGATACTGACTGTGCAGGACACAAACTGGGGAGGGACAATTCACGAGAAACACAAGGAGCCAAGAAAGTTTTTATGGCAGCGAGATTGATTAACGAAAATTTTATGTGTAAATTTGAGCACTGCACAGTAAATGTATCCATAGTTTCATGTATAATTTCATGTAAAATAGGGAGATTATTATTTATTAGCACGAAACCCTCCCAGCTAATCAAACGCGAGGGTGACGCAAGTGCTTGCTTAGATAAGACTTTGAGGGGACCATCCGTGTATGACGCCTTTGAGACCGAGCAAATGTCTTTGAATTTAAAAACTTTTGGAAAGAAACCAAGAAAAACCAGCGGATCAGGTCATTATTTTATTGAAGGATATTTCCTAGCTGGTTTACTATTTACCTCTAATGGAGATTGTGTATAATTGTTTGAGAGGTGTGGCTAATGGAAGGTACTGTGTACAACAGAGATACCTGTATAATTGGCGCATCATCATAGGTTGCAAGTACATTATTTAAGCGATAATTAGGATCCATGAACTCTGCTTACAGCATCTGTGACGCAAAATGTCTGGTTAAGTTTAACAACATAATTTATAATCTGTGAATAAGGCGATGATACAAAGTCTCTTCATTGGAAAAGTGCTCATCGAGTATCTAGTTCCTTATCTTAGGACCAAGAATGGAGAGAATGCAAGGGACCGACGCAAGGTTCAGAGAAGTGAGAATTCTCATAAGGACAAGACTCTTTTCCTTTTCCAGAATATTCAGAATTGTAAGCCAATAAAATGAGCCAACTAGAGGAAAATATTTTCAGCGGAAGCTCAAAGCAGTCTTTGAAAGATTAATAGCTATCCAGACCTATCTGCTAGATGCAATGTCTTACTATTTTCTTCGGTATCCGTACATGACCGCTTGTCGAAAATCACTATTGATCGGTGTTGGTCATTACTCGCTCCAATTTTCTCTGAAAAATTCAGAAATACAAGAGATTCTTCCATCAAAAGTGGGTACGTTCATGAAGTCCAAGAGAGAAATAAATGGACTCAAAATAAACATAATGAAATATGACCTTTTCCAGGATCTGTCAATGAGGAATTTATTACTAACTATTCACTACCATTATTCATATTTGACTGGCTCTTCTCCTCCACCGGCTTGTCACTACCTGTCTGACTTTTCTGGAACTCAGAATACGCAGCAGAAGCTTTCTCCTGGTACGATCCGTCTGTGGTGTTAAACGCTTTATATGCTTCTTGAGCACCTTTTTGGAGCTCCTTTTGGTCCGCGTCGCCAAGTGTGCTTTTGCCTTTATTTAACAACAGGTTGAAATCCATTGGCAGATTTTATTTGGCAATTGCGAACGCATTCGGGGCGTTCAAAGCAGCCTACTTATACTCATTCTCCAGGGTCCCCGCATTCCCAAACAGGCAACTAGGCCAACCACGAGCCACTTTGGCGTGGCATGTCGACTGAAATACTGCATCCCCAAATCATTACCTCCACAAATAATTAGCTGGCCCGAAGCGTACTTCTTCCCTTGCGGCAATCCTTAAATTCCCCGCCCAAAAACTCATGGCCCATTCCAAGAATTCTGATTGCCCGTAGTCTTGCACCAGAAATAATGACAGAAATTTTCTGCAAAGCTCGATGATGTGAGAATGTTTGGCTCATGGACTACTAGTCTCGTTTTCAAAAGTGTCGGGGAAAGTGTGTACCACACCGAAAGGGAAAGTTGAAGTCACTAACATTCTCGTGTCTGCATTTTCTTATGTTCCTAGTGTATACATTCGATTAGTCATGGCTCTTAAAAATCTTCAGTTAAAGGAACACTCACCTACTTCTATTCAAAGGTTAAGACGTGACCAATACTAATTGACAGACCAAAAATGTGTGCCCACTGTCGTGCAAGCTAATGGGTTTCTTGCAACAGCTTAAACCCAATTCAAAATGTCATGGAGCAGTTATAAAGATCAAAAAGTTGATTCCATAATCTGGCATAACCTCTCATTTTTGTCACTTTCAATCCACAATCCCGTGTGCTCTTCGAACTCAACAATTCCGTAAGAAAAGCATAAATTCAATAACTTGAGACGAGACCATATCCCTAGCCCTTTAGAGCGGGCACCTACCGGCTAAAGGTGCGGTGCGGAACAAGGCTCACTTATTGGAGATATGATAACTAGGCTAATAAAGCAAATAAGTTCAACTTCAAGTGCTTGTGGAAGCTCAGAAGCTTACAATTGCAATTAATACAGAACGCCTTATTCACAAGGGAGAATCTCTTCTAAAACAGATTGGCGATCAAAGTGGTGGCCCTGTTTATATCTTTTTGGTTGTTAAAACAAATTTTCTCGCCAGAACATCGACCATTGCTAGATTGACAAGAAAAATTATAGAGCTAGCTATTTCCTTAAAATATCCTCTTTTCTTCCTCAAAATTTTCCAAATATTGATTACTAGAATGTTGAATCGTACCAAACTTCTTGCCTTGGTGGAGCACAACCTGCACGCAAAGGCGGTTTGGCCACCTTGAACCAACTTCGCGGGATTCAATCTCAACCTCACAAGCTTTGAAACTTTTAACCCTTCATCATTCTGAAACTCCCAAGGGAACTACAATATTTTAAACCAACAGTCACGTCTATATAGAAATATCTCGATAAAAATGAATCAATTTGACTCGGACGTCCCGAATATCCCCGACCACACGTTGGCGCAGAAACAGTTTCTTTTGCTGCAGGTGGATGAGACCCGCCGCCACTCATTGGTGAGTGAGATTACCGCCACAATAACCGACCAGAAAATGGCCCCCTACTATAAATACTTGGCCACAGAATTGCCGCAATACTTTGTGCTTGATGAGGCCGTTTATGCTTCTCTCTCACTGGAAAACTCAACGAAAATCGCGGAGTTCGAACAGGTTCTCCAACAAGCAGAGGCCGAGGAGGAAACTGAGATCGACGTGGTTGCGGAAACGACGAAGTTAGCTGAATATTACACGACGATCATTGACCGCCAAAACGCCACACAGACATACGAAAAAGTGCTTGCGTTGACCCAAAGCACGGGGCTGAAGATCGACGTTCTTTTGACTTTGGCGCGTATAGACTTCTTTTTTGGAGACTACCACGGCGTGACGCGGCGTCTTGCAGAGGTCGAGACGTGGATCGAGAAGGGTGGTGACTGGGAGCGCCGGAACAGGTACAAGACGTACCAGGGTATTTTGCATATGGCCACGCGTAACTTTGGCGACGCCGCCGCGTTACTAATCGACAGTTTGGCCACCTTTACGTCAACAGAGTTATGTTCTTACGCGGAGGTAGCTCAGTATGCCATTATTGCAGGGATTATCACGTTGGACCGTGTGGACTTGAAGCTGAAGATCGTGGACTCACCTGAGATTCTTTCAATCTATTCCAGCGCCCCGGAATTGGAACCTTTGGTTAGCTTGACCAACTCTTTGTACACTTGCCAGTATGGATCATTTTTTCAGCATTTGTTGGAAACTAATGATGCGGTCTTGACAAAAAACAAGTACCTTCGCGTCCATGCAAGCTATTTCATGCGCGAAATGAGATGCAAGGCGTACGCGCAGTTGTTGGAGAGCTACAAGTCGTTGTCGTTGAATTCTATGGCGCGTAGTTTCGGCGTCACTGAAGAGTTTTTGGACGAGGACTTGTGTAAGTTCATTCCTAACGGGAAGTTGAACTGCACCATCGATAAGGTGAATGGGATCATTGAGACAAACCGCCCTGACAACAAGAATAGTCAATTTCATCAATTGATCAAGCAAGGCGATGGCTTGTTGACGAAGTTGCAGAAATACGGAGCGGCTGTGAAGTTGAGCGGCGCAGAAAGAGTCTGAAGGCTTTACAGAACAGTACGCAGGATGATGTTGTTGTGGGTGAGTATAGATGCTTATACATAGAGAGGAGTCGACGAGATACACAAACAAAACGGGTTTTAGTCTTGAGGGTTTACAATGGTTTTACTCTGGATGGTTCAGATGGTTTAAGTTGCCTGAATCGGCATCCGACGTCAGGCAATTCTGGTTCATTCTTTTCTATTTGATGAATTGAGGATATTCTGGCCTTAATAACCGAGCCTTCGAGATTTTTGATTCCTAGTCATCTATTATATCTATATAATTTGAATAATCTTCAGACTAATCTAGTCAAAATAATGTATGCGGCGTGGATAAGACCGGGAATGTAGCCAAGAATTGTCAGAAGGATGTGCAAAAAGGAAGCACACGAGCTTCCGACCTCGGAAGGCACAGCCAAAGGTGGAAGACAGCAACGAGGATCTTGAAAATATCTCTACAGGTAAGTCTGAAGGATTTTATGCCATTTAGGTGCGCCGAAGTTTGTATGCTTGACGTTATCAATAACAGCTAAAATAGACCGAATTTGTTCAGTAGAAGAATACAAAAAGCGTCTCATAAATGGGAGCCAGCATTGCTTTATATAGTGAAAACCCCTTGGGAAGCCGGGGACATACAGACATGCAGACATACGAGAAAAGAACCCCTCGCAAGGGTAGACATGTGTAACTATCAAAGATGCCAAGTGATTGTCATCATAATTATGAATCAGGAGTGCTCCGCTCGAGCTAAATGAGAGCACTCGGATCGTACTGTAGTCTTCCCACTTGAAGCTGAAGTATGAATCCACACCACAGCCTCATAAAGCTTATCATTTACGGCAAGAAAAAAAGCCTTTGTCTGCGCATTGCTATCTTCAGGCTTTTTTGGATAGCATAACAAAAATATAATGAGACAACGTTTATACTGCACGACCAAAATCCAGCACGCTATGATTTACCGCGAAAAGCACACCGATTCCCCGGCTCCCTACTTGGGCAAATTCGCCCGTGGCTGCGAAAATCTGCCCGAAATCAGAGGCATTTCATGCATGAGCCAACAACTCAAAGGAAGAAGCTTGGCAAGTAGCCAGGAAATCCCGGCTGATGAATAAATTATTTTGCTCTATGATCTTGATTCAAATGAGGGGCCGAGACGACATATTTTCTCTATTCCTCTAACCACATTCGTAACTTTCAACCATTAGCCACCTGTTTAACAGGGAGGTAGGAAACCTTCTTATGGAGTGAACTTTTTTTTTCGTTAGTCTTATATTGGTACTCTTCGTAAATTTTCAGAAAAATACTAATGTGCAGTTTGAAATCACTTCAAATTCATATCCATTTGCTGATATCACATTTCAAGGGTATTTGACTTCAATCTTGTGCCTTGCCGCGTGGAGGAAGTCAAGCGAAAAAAGGAGGAATGACTGTGATCATAAGGACTCTTGCTAGGTTTTCTGACTGGAATATTTGCTCTTTGGCTTTTAGTAACCTAGAGAAACAAGAACAATAGACACAATCACCCGAGAAACCTAAAATCTATCCGGTTCGGGTTTGTTTTGTTGACCATTATTGTGACACGACTCACGGCTGAATCGTAATGTTACCTTTCAATCTTCCAGTTTCGATGTATCTCTTGATCAGCTGTGGGTTTCTGGGTTTACTTTGAATTAGAGAACTGAGGTTTCTTACTTTGAATTAGAGAAATAGAGTTTTTTCGTTCAACTTTGAATTAATGAAATAGAGTTTTCCGTTCAACTTTGAATTAATGAAATAAGAGTTTGACCGGTTATATTTAAACTTCAAACTTGAAGTCCGGCCTTTTAAGCTGAAATAATATGTTTCCATATACATAACAGGAAACTCCAACTTCGGAATGGATCAGACTAATACTAGAATAGCTATCATAAGTCAAAACCAGAAAGACGGGTTCTAGCTCTCTTTCAGCATTTATGATCCGGAGCTGAAAAGATTACAATACTCAAGATAAGGGGATCCTATTGATGTTGCCTAATAAAAAGGTCAAGCGTAACTACGCACATGTGCGGTTTTATAAATGTGAGTGCTCTCTCGTCAGGAGTCTGAAAATCAACTAAAGACCTGGATGTGCAATGTTTTCTATTCTATAACCTTCCAGAACCACTCAATTATTCAAACCAAAACACAAAAAATTCAAGTTTTCACCATGGCCGATTATTCACTCCACATGGCTTGCGAAGTTTCACCCTCGGCCCCAATCCGATTCTCGGCCATGAGCCTGGATAAGCGCGACCACTCCACACTTCGGATCCTTACAGCAGAAACTTAAACTTAGTTCAGTAGACTTCAATGCATGGAGCTGATATCACCCCACCCCGCGCATTCCACAAAGAACGCCACCCTACCACATCTACATTACACAATTTATCCCACAAAAAATTCCGATTATAAAACCTCCATATCTCTTTGAAGAACGGGTTCTAATCCAGTTGTATACATAAATCAAATAACACAATATGAGTGGCAAGAGAAGAATTGAAAAAGATGTCATGGACTTGATGATGAGTAACTTTGACGTGAGTCTCATTGAGGAATCAATGCAACAGTTTCATGTGATCTTCCATGGACCTTCCGACACGCCGTATGCGGGCGGCGTATGGAAATTGAGGGTGGAGTTGCCTGACCAGTATCCGCTTAAACTGCCTCTGATAGGGTTTGTCAATAAAATCTACCATCCAAACATTGACGAGTCTTCTGGGTCGGTGTGTCTTGATGTGATCAATCAGACGTGGTCGCCGATGTTTGGCCTTTTGAATATTTTCGAGAACTTCTTGCCGCATCTCTTACGCTACGGGAACCCGAGCGATCCGCTCAATTCAGAGGCTTCGGGGCTCATGACCCGTGACGAGGCCAGATACAATGAAACCGTGAAGCAATACGTTCAACGGTACGCGCTGGAGAGCCAGGTCAAAGATACGTTGGAGAAAGCCGATGAGGAGAATGACGATGATGATTTGAGCGAGGTGGGCAGCTTGTCTAGTGACGACGACGATGACGATCTTTGAGGAACTGGATTCAGTTCTCATCATGTTTCGGCAAAGTGATACGCTGAGAGCTTGGTACCGCCCCTTGGTGATGCAACGGCTTTCTACCCTCTCGGCATTGTCTGTTGGCAATTGGGTCTTGGTATCTGGCTTCTCCTTTTAAGCCGTTTGTCATAACTTGCCGAAGATTGAATTGATGAACTAATACGGGACCATCTCATTTTGAGTCATCCGACCTATTTTTCTTTGAACGGCGATACGCCAAATTCCATGGAAGAAGAAGTACAATAAAGGCACGAAAAGCAGAACCTTCATGATCTAAGTATGCTTGCATATACTTTTCTTGCCTATATTTCTTTAATCTCTTCAAGAAAGTATTTGTGCTGGCGCAGAATTTACGTTCGTACTGTGACAATATTTGGCTCGAAGTCAACCCGATTTGGCAAAGGGTGTCATGGGTTTCGGGAGCTGAAAAAACATTAAGATATCTGTCCTGGCAAAGTCCCTTGTGATCTGCAGGGAAGAAGTGTTTCTGGACTGGCATACATTAAGACTTATCATCCACGTATCTTTCTAGGATTCTAGGCGCTACAACACTGGACCTCATAGCGCGGTATGTCTTCGCAACTTTGAGGAAAAGGCAAGCCTTTGGTTGATGTCTAAATTACATTAGATTTCGATAAAACACTGCTTTGCCTCTAGCTGAATCAAATCGAACTTCATCTACGTGTAGCACATTTTCTATTATCGATGTACCAACCGCTCAATTATAAATTGATCAAGATACCATTATGATTGAAGAGAAATTATGCGCATGAGAAACTAACCCGCGAGATCAAAACCATTTACCTCAAGAAACTTGTCGTCATGTGCGTCATCACGCTCTTTTAAGACCTCATTTCAAGATTTAGGCATTTACGCGAATTAATAGTTCACAGGGGAAGGAAGGTCAACTTCATCAAGCCTATCATGTTGCCATCCGCGCAACTCTGCGTCGTTTTGGCATCATAAGCTCGCCAAATTTAGAACTTATGTTAAGAATATGAAGATCACCTAAATGGTAGAAATATTTGACTTTATTGTTCGATTTCTGTATCAAAAAGGCCCAGCAACCTATACGAAAAGGACAACGACTCTCTATGAAACCGAAAATTTGATACACGAGTCATCATTTTTGACTGAACTATAGTCACTCTTCACAGCTTTTTAGTCATAGCGAACCAGTGGCTTAAGAGGAAAAGTACTCTTTCGCCAGCTGGAACGTCAAGATTATAATGAAATATCCCTATGTTTCTCCGGAAATGTCGTGTCCACATCCTTCAAACCGTGGCGCCCGACAATGATTGTGAGAAATTTCGCACCGTGCTCACTTGTTCTTTCGTAAAAAGTGTTGTGATACACCAGGTCACTGTTTGGTCTTTGATCGTTTGAGATGGGTCTTTGTCATCCAAAGCTTTTTTCACTATTCAGAAGCCGAAATGAATGAAGTTTAAGCATACGCAGTGAATTGCACTGCCTTGTCTCATCATCTCTTCGAGTACCTTTATCTCATTTGTCAAAACCTTTGCGCTGCACCCAACTATTCAGTTGGATGTAACAAGTTCTTCGGCATTTCGAATACATTCTCTCCCTGATTAATGATTTTATTCCGCCGAGTACTCAAAGGGCCGGACTCCATTGTTTACTTCAAATTTATCTTGAATTGAAGGAACAAAGGCTCTTTAGTAATTGGGTGTTCAGAGTAAACACTGTTGGGTGCCTTATCCACCAATATAGCCAAATCCTGAATAATCACCGACCGAAACATGTGAAGCATCTCAACAAACTTAGTTGCTGTTTCGTCTTTTGTTCCCGAACTCTCGAGATCCTCGCGCACTGCATCAAGCCATGGGAAAATCATCCGTTGCAAATCTTCAGGAACATTTACATCTCGCGAGATATTGTAAGGTTCTTTCAGTTCAAAACCGCCCGAAAAATGAATAAGCGGGTAGTTAAACTCGCGCGGGTGAAATTTTAGAGGTATGTTGAAACTCCAATGAGTAAAGTCTTCCTCTTTGGGGTGTGACAGCAGAAAGATCTTTAACATAACGGTAATTTCTGCCCATGATCAAGGGGTCATAGTAGTATATTCCAACGCTTTGAAAACTATTTGCGGCCAAGCTGCTCGCGTAAAGGGCATCAGCAGGCTCGTGAGATTCGGATTCGGAAGTCGAGGAGAAAAGAACCGTGAGTTTGGACAAGCTGGTTTCATTCATGGAATCCTCGATGGTTTCAGCTAGCGGCGCATGTTGATCTTTAGAATTAAAGCGGTACCAAAGCGACAATGCGAACGCGGACACCAAGCATATTTCGACGTCTTTATTGCGACAGGCACCTATCATAGCCGGCGCTTTTTCCATTTTCGAGGAGGGATCAGGAGCTAAACAAATTTCTAGGATGGGCACAGTTCCATTACGAGTCTTTTCGTTAGCATAGGTAAAATCTGAAAGTTTAAGTGAAATTTTCTCCGCGGTTTCGATTAAGGAATGATGTCCCAACAAGAATTCTAAAGTGGCGTTAATACCATCACGAATATCTCTTCCTTCACCTGAACCAGTTTTCTCAAGCATGGTGATCATCATTTTTATGGCATCAGCAATCGTATACACTAAGGAAGAAGAAGCGCTTCAATCAAAAATTCAAGTCCTTTCGACGAAGTCAGTTGATTGTCACTTTCCAGTTCATCTTGGTCGCAGTCGTCATCCGTTTCCGACTCGTCTCCAAAGTGTCGAATACTACTGTGTGTCATCTGATCATAACGAAATACATCACTGGATTTTTAACTCATGATGTTTGGTTTACTTGTTACGACCTGGGAAAGTGGATAATGTAGTCCAAAGTGGATGCAAAATGGGCTTCTTACCTGAATACCACGTAGAATTGAGAAAGGCTCGGACTATCCGCCTTCATAAGGGTACCACGGTGTACTGGGGTATAATTCCTCCCATTGTCCTTTCCTTCACTGGTTAATGATAAATGTCACACTATTTCGGGGTTTAGAATTTGAGTTTTTTTCAGTATGAATGTATGGCTAACCCTTTTTTTCATAGACTTTCAAAACAAGATTTTAATTCTCGTTTCTTATTGTCGGGTTTTTCTTTCCATGTAAAATAAGTTTCTACTTAGTTTATCATGCACTCTTTATGTTGATTTTGTACCACTTCTTAGAGGACGGGTACACCGTACACCGTTTGTGCGACTAAAGATCAAAAGCAGGCAATTGCTCCTCCGATATACATGCAAATTATTACTACAAGGATTAGACCGTAACAAAGTCATGATATAAAGTAGTATGCACGGATATACACACCGCACTACTTAAGGCCAAGAAAATTGGGGTTGTTGGGGTCCTCGGCTCTCTGTGATTTTCCAATGCGCCATATGTCAACCAAGTCATGCGCTGATTGCATTCAAACATGTCACCAAAGGTCTGAGCTGATTTGAGGTAGACTTGAAGCAAAAAGGTGGTTAATTATTCTTTAATCAAATAAAGCACGTTGATTTCTCGCAATGACATCCAAGAAACCTCAGCACCTCTTGGTCATACCTAAGAGTGTGTTAAATGCGCATATGTATGAACGGTAGTTTTTCAGTATGCTACTGGCTTTATTAATATGCTGGTGAAATAGGCTCAATTTGAAAGCCAGGATTACTTGTGGCTTCCATTTCTCATTCTATCTTGGGCCTTCAAGCACATAAACTTATCAATGAAATCAATTCTCAAGCCTCAAATCCGAGAGCTGGACCGGGCAGCTAATCTAAAAGATTCAGAGACCTCAAAATCAAACGTCTTGCCTTCACAACAAAAAGACGAAACGGGCCCGCGCCGAGTAGGAGCCAAACCTGCTCCATATCCTCGCCCACAATCAAAGCTTGGCTTTCTGGCGTCAACCCAAAATTCTACTGTTGACGATATTACTGAGAGCTTATCCCATGTTGATACTGAGGCATCTTTGAAGATGTATAGTAAAGTAAAAGCTGAAGAAGGTCAAAAGCATCAGAAAAAAGTTACCTTCTGCAAGTCAGTCCAGACCTTTGGAGGTAGGCCTGTGAGCTCTCGAAGAAGCTCCGTGAGGGAGTTTTTCGTGATGGCACTCAAGTCTGGTTCTCAACAGCGGATCCAATCACGGCCTTCCGTATGGTCGCCGCAAAAAATTGCCGAAATTGTCACGATAAAAGCCGCTAAAGCGCAGCGTGAAAGAGAGAGACATTCTTCAGATTTAAATACTAGACGGAACACTGGAGCAATTTATGCTAGCTTCAAAGGTTACATGTCTGGGTTCGGTTACTTTCCTCACGACATTAGCAGCACGTCAAGATCACGAGAGAGCAGAGGAGATCATTTGCTGGAAATTGATTCTTCATTTGAAAACATAATTACCATCAAGCCTCCAAAAGAGAGGAAACGTGAAATTATCAGAACAGTTGCCAAAGATCAAATTAAAGATTCTCGTCGGCGTTCTTGTTTCCTCGCATATCCTGCGGCTCCCAAAGCTAGGGTTTTTAGGTGCACCCAAATGCCGTCTTCCGTCGAAACTTTTGCGGAAAAGTCATCTTCGAATTTATCTCGCCCAAGCAATTTGCATGAACATGTGACTGATTCACAAAGAGACACTGAGAAGAGTGCAATAAGGATGCTTCCTAGGAGCCCCGCCAAGCGCTTCGCAAAAGCTGCAAAAAACTTAGAATTTGACAAATTTCGCTTTGATACAAACAGAAATTGTTCATATCAGAAAAGCCCCAAAGTTAGAAAAACGTTGGGAAATGTGATTGGGCGAGGTTTTACAAAGTCCTCAAAGGAAAAAGTTCGCAGCGTTTTCTCAACTGTTCACCCTTAAGTTGATATCTGAATGCAGAAAGAAGAACCCATTCAACAAATGATCTTGCATGAAGCCACTTGAAACCAGGTTCTTGAACAATGATGTGTGATTTTTGATGAGATATCGATCTTTTAATCACTGAAACCAGTATAGTATCGATATCTAGCTTCTTCAATATAATAATTCTTGTTCCATATTCAATAAAAGAATGACAAAGCCAATGATGCAAATAGTAATGCAACGAACCTCCCTTCTTTACGTTTCTCCTAAACAATCAGTAGGACAGCCGAATTGCGTGCATACCCCAGAAAATCTTTGATGAATCACATGGAAACTTTCAGTAATACTCCTGAAATATTCCGATAGGTATTATGTTAGCTTCATTATATTTTCAAATAGCTACAAATAGCTACAAATAGCTAATAGGTAATTATTTTAAGTTTTTGCGAAGTGAGCATGATCGTACGAATTTCAAGATGAAACTGCGTCACTGGTGTCACATACCCCCCTTTGAATCTTAATTGTTATGTGATGGAGGGTCATTCATACGAATTCGCGGAACAATTAATTGGATTTCAATTCTTAGGAATCTCACGCAATGAGAAGAAACCACCAGCACTTACGATATAATTGAAACTTTTTGAAGCGAGAATTCCAGTAAAGCCATTGTAAGATGAAATCATTCCCGTCAAATATGAGGCTGAAATTATTGAATATTTTTTATGTCTATTTGACGAAATAATTCAGGGATAAGGAGTCCTTTAAAGAAGAGTGCCCTCCATATATTCAAGTCCATATCTCATCTTCTCTTTGAAACTATTAGAAACCTTTATCGGAGTTCGAAAATGAAGACAGTAATAGCCCTACTTCTTTTTGCATTGACATGTGCATGCGAATCTATCGAGGAAGGATCTTTTTCCTTTTTCGCTCACTCGAACGATCCTATTCCAACCAGAATTGGTGTCAAATGCCATAGGTTGGTAGCAAACAACAATCACGAGGTCATCAGTTTATATAAAAATGGTGCCATGTTTTACTTTAAATACCAGAGGTACTTGAGTGTGGATTCGTCCGGACGGCTAGTCTTGGATACCACTCCTGGAAAACTCGTTTTGATTGATATACCGTTTCGAGCCGGTTGGGATAAGCTTCTCTCGTATAAGGGCAGAACCAAGTTTCAGCTATGCCGAGATAATCTGATTCGATTCCAGAGCACGTGCCTTGTTATGCGAGAGATTGAAATCAAGTATGAAAGAGCTTGGAAGTATTTCGCCCTGAAAAAATATACTCACCACGATTCCGCACCATCTCGTTCATCACTATAATCTTTGTCGTTTCTCGTTCTGAGAGTGCTACTTTTTGTAGGCTTTTGTTCTTACAGTATCTTGACATGGATGAGGTTTCTATGAATAAATGTTCTCGCCTCATATCTAGTAGTAAAATAACAAGAATCATCACACAAGCTGCTGGTATTGAGCTGGCTCCTTTCGCGTCATCACCTTTTTTTTCAAGTCTGTTTGTTTTCTCCTGAAACCATGCGTACTTGTTCTACCTCTACAGCTTTGCCGTCGAGATGCTGCAGAAGAAATATCTAGTCCATAGAAAAAATGGAAGTTATATCCTCTGGTATTCACCTCGAAAGCGTGGTAAAAAAACACGGACTTAAAGTGTCGCGCAGCTCGGAAAGCTCTCAACACAGGACTATAGTACGATAGCCTGAAATTACCAATGCTTTTGAGGTTTGTCTTTCCAAATATCTAGGACTTCATTCGAAACCTTTTACTCAATTGGAGGGCTCGGACTCATACTACTTTGGCTTCTTTCAAGATTTGTTAGCCCCGATGGGAACACTAAATATGGCTGCAAATGACGTCGGAAGTTCCGTGCTTGTTAATATTTTTTATGCAGGTAACACAGATATATGCATGGATCGGAGATTGCTCTCCACACTTGACGGCGATAAGATTCAACCATTTTATCCAGACTACATTATTACACTTCATTTGTGTGTAATTCAATCTTGAGTTTTTGAAGCATACTTTCCCATAAATACCTCATATGAATCGGCTGGCTCTTAGGTTTTACTCAAAGACAACTACCCCAGGTATTTCTGCACGGCTCTCTGCAATTATCAGCAACCAAAAACTCCTCAAAACACAAGCATATATCAATGGCGAGTGGATTTCATCAAAGGATTCTTTCGAAGTAAGAGATCCCGGAGTAGTGCCAAGTGAAGATGCGCACCTTGCAAATGTCTCGACACATTCAGCAGTGGAATTCAATCGTGCAATCGAATGTGCTCATGATGCATTCAAGTCGTACCGGAAAACCACTGCTCGACAAAGGGGCGACTTGCTCTTAAAAATCCATGATTTAATGATCAAAAATAAAACAGACTTGGCCAAAATTATCTCCCTCGAGAACGGAAAACCGCTCGCAGATTCTTTGGGCGAGGTCGCGTACGCCGCATCATTCTTCCAATGGTTTGGCGAAGAAGCTGCTCACACCACGGGCGATATCATCCAGTCGAGCATTCCCAGCAACCGAATATTGGCTGTACGGCAACCAATTGGAGTCTGTGGCATTATCACCCCATGGAACTTTCCTGCGGCAATGATCACACGAAAATTGGCTGCGGCTCTTTCTGTGGGTTGCACTGCTGTGATAAGACCAGCATCAGAAACACCATTGACCGCTCTTGCAATTGGCCAGCTTGCAAAAGAAGCCGGCTTGCCAGCCGGTGTGGTCAATATCATTCCATCGTCGAATTCTGCAGAAGCAGGTAAGGCTATCTGTGAGCACCCTTTAGTCAAAAAAGTCACCTTCACGGGATCGACCAACGTCGGTAAGATATTGATGAAGCAGTCGGCGTCTACTTTGAAAAAATGCTCGTTTGAGTTGGGTGGCAACGCACCATTTATCGTCTTTGACGATGCAAATATTGACGATGCAGTTGCAGGTGCACTTGCCTCAAAATTTCGAAGCAGTGGACAAACTTGTATTTGTGCTAACCGAATTTTTGTGCACGAGAATCTATATGATGAGTTTTCCGAGAAGCTTGTATCTGCTTTGCGGGAGAAAACCGTTCTTGGGCATTCTCTTGACCCTCGGACGACCCATGGTCCTTTGATCCACGAAAAATCTTTAGAAAAGGTCAAGGAACATATTACCAATGCGCGTGAATCTGGCGCCAATATACTTTTCGGAGGAAATTCTAGATCTGAACTCGGCGAATTTTACCATGATTTAACTGTTTTAGGAAATGTGACTCCTGAAATGAAAATTTTTAGTGAAGAGACGTTCGGTCCAGTCAGCCCCTTGATCAAATTTTCCTCGGATGAAGAGGTTTTACGCTTGGCCAACGACACCGAAGTGGGTTTGGCGGGCTACTTCTACACGAAAGATATTCTGCGTGTATTTAAGATCGCCGAAGAATTGGAGGTGGGGATGATGGGTGTGAACACGGGTGCGATTTCAGAGGCAAGTTTACCTTTCGGGGGAATTAAGGAATCTGGTTTCGGAAGAGAGGGCTCGAAGTTCGGCGTTGAGGATTACACTGTGGTAAAATCAATTGTGCTTGGTGGCATTTAAAACTAGGAGTTGAAGAAGATTTATTGACGGGTTTCTTTCACGAAAAGGCCAAGCAGAAGAAGGAAAGATTCTCGCTAAAAATGCCTTGAGCTTCGAAGAGGGTATGATTGAAAACTGGAAATTCCCTTGTCGTTTGAAAAATCAGTGAAAAGAACAAGAAAGAACATTCTCCTGTCTCATATGGTGATGGCGTCATCAATGTAGTGGGTATAGTATTCCAAAAGCAAGCAATCAAACAATGAGATACAATCGTGAGTCCAATCCTGCGAGTCTGTGGTTTGGCAGCCGCAAGAGACAGTCTGCTCTTGAGCCAGGAAAAAGGATTGTTCAAGGAATCTGCTTAAATTTAGTTTTTTTGATTTTTTGCGAGGACAGAACAAATTTATTTATGTCAAATTGGAAGCTTTTCCAGCTTAATTTTTTAGTATTCTGACGAAAATACATTGAGCTTGATTAACTTTTCATTTCACTTCAACAGAGCTGCAGATCATGTTTCTCGGATTCCTGTGCGAATACTTGAAATTTATGACTTAGGAATGGATTATTTGAAGAAGAACTCACTATGCCACCATTCTCGAGAATTTTATTAGTTCATCTGTCGGGGAGAGAAATTCCTCTGGATTCTACTTTAATACCTAGTTTGTATAACAATTTCGCTGATTTCAGATCTTATGGGTAGTGTGGCATGAATCTTACATTCGTCGATCTTCCTCGGGTTGAAGAAGCGTATTCATAGTCTAAGACAAGACGGAACACGATCAAAAGTCCAAAAGACATTTGGTATGAAGAAATCAGCCCAATAGACGTTTCAACCTTTGACGTACACCCATCAATCACATCGACCCGATCAATAACTATTGCGGCCCTGGGTTTCTTGAGTAAGAGGCATCTAATTGAGGAATGGACGGGATTTGCTCGACGTTGGATTCGGAATGGATGAACTGCTCGGAATATGCAGGTGCCATCAGAACATCAGTGTCCATTGCATAAGAAAGATCATCCAAAGAATGTTCAGGTACTGCCGAGGAATCATGTACGTTTTGGTTCAGAGTGTGAATTTGTGGCTGCGGTAATGCGATGTTTTGCTCTGTGTGATGAAACGGGTCAGAGCCTGAGGCTTCGTTATGAAGCCGAGGAATACTCATTCCCCCATGGACATCGAGTTGGCTTTCGGAAGCATCCGTTTCGTGATTCACATTTTGACCGATAGTTTCACCAACACTTTGTTCCAACTCGCGATCCATTTCCTTGGCCATCTCCTCGCTCAATTCGTCACCCATTTCATGATCCATAGCGCCAATTTCTCGATCTAACTCTTGATCCATTTCCAGATCGACGGCTTGATCCATTTCTTGGTCGATACTTTGGCCTGCTCCTTGGTTCACACTGCTTTCGAATGCCATTTGTTCCTTCCGCTTCAACTCCTCCGTAAGCAATCGCGCCTGCTCGAGTTTTTGAAGTTCCTCCTCTTTCCTGCGCTCAGCAGCACGCTCGTATATCAGGGAATCAAACCCGGCCACGTCCTCCATTTTTCTGGTTTCCACGGCAACTGCTACGTTGATTTTCCTGAATTTATGTGTCTGATTAAGCCCACGTCCGTCAGTTTCGAATCCTGCGCGCATTTTTTCACTTAAAGTAGGACTTACACACTTGGAACTGCGGATATCGTCTTCTAATTGCTGGTTTTTCTGAAAAATGTCGTTTGCAGAACCGGTTTCTCGGCGCGAAAAAGACGCATTCTCAAGCTTCCTCATTACCTCAAGGTCTGCCTGCAATTGCGCCACTTTCTCGTGGCTTGCATATGTTTGATCGGTGATTTTGGTCATCAGCGGCTCGCCGCCAACCACGGCGCGTCTTGCCATATCTAGTTCTTCAATGAGCAGCGCTGCAAAGACAGATTTATAGGTGATAGAGCGGATTCCTCCACCAGCCGTATTCCCGTTGACAATCAGCGAAACGAAACCAAGGGGTGCCGACGACTCCTTGGGCTCTTTATACGCCGTCACGGGCACAAGAGGTTTCCTAACTGACATTTTGCTTCTGTGGTTTATAACAATTTCGAGTGATGGGTTGTTCACTTTTCAGGTACGCTATGTTCACTCGATACGTTTCCGGTGAAACAACGAGAAGTATACTTGAAGCAAGATTTCGTGTCTAAGATGGTTCAGATATTTGTTCCCGAGTTGCAGTTAGTTATGCGCTCGTTTTGTTTTTACGTTGTCATATATCTTGTTTCGTAAAACAACGCGGCCACTGAATCTTGTGCGGCGCACGACCTCATGAACCATTCTAAGACAAATGAATCGAAATAAGACAAGTTATGATTAAGTGCTATGGATTTTCTTCTCTCCTATGGGATTCGTGATTATCTATAGCACTAAGCACTTTTGTTGAAAGGATTCACATTTCTCATTATGGGTATAGCTCGCACCCAGTGTGCCACCATAGTATGACCTGCTCAAGACATATTCGGCATTTGTATATGTAATTAATTTGAAAATGTTACTCAAAAGTGAGAACAAATAGAAGCAAGCTTAGATTTAGATGTCATGTAAGCATTATGTTCATGAAAGAATCTGTGGTAAGAAAGATACCTGCGGCAGTATTGAGAACGACTGAGTCTTACAAGCAATGTCAGAGCTCCGATCTACAAATTAACACATGTACCGAACATATTGACCTGTGAACCAGGAATTTGACTAAGTTTCGTCGGCTTTTAATTTTTTCTGGTTTATACGGCACGACCTGTAACGTGTTCGTCACAATGTTCTATACATACATTCTTATCACACCATGACTCAGGGCACTTGCCCGACCGTTCATATAATCGTTCTACGTTTCATCTAGCAATAAAATTGGAAAGTCTGTCGCATCATCATCTTGCCTACACCTGCAAAGAGCTCTCGGTGAGCGATGCCTCGATGCCGTCTAGGAGCCCATCGATGTCTTCAACCTTAAGCCCACAGCTGATACTGATGAGCTTTCTGTACTTGTTCATCTTAGAATTAACGGCAAAGTCTCTGATTCGATTTGTAAGCATGCCCGCCATCTGGACGCGTCGAAGCTGGGCGCGGCTCAACTCCAAACTGAGAGCCCAGCGTTCACGAAGCGTATCTTTAGTCTGTTCATCCTGTGAATTTCCCTCAATGTGTCTTTCATTCTCCTCAACTTTACTTGCAAGTTCGTAAGCATGCCACTTGCTGAGCGAGCTCTGGAGCTGCTTCTCTTTCATGCTGAGCTCATGTGAATATTTTTTAGTTTCGGCAGCCACCTGTGCAGCTGCGTCGACAAGTGTGTTGGCGCCATCGAGCTCGTTTCGCTCGAGAAGCGTCTTAACAGTTTGTGCACATGTCTTATCTTGAGCCTTTTTCTCACGCAACTCCGTCTGCACGCGCCCATGTTCGCTTCTAAGGCCGCCTAACTCCTCTTCATAAGATGTCGAAAGCGAATGCATCATCCCATGAACCATCGAGGACACATCCGCTATGGGAAGCTTGATATGAGGATCGCCTTTATGTGTATGCTCTACGACCTTGCCACTACGATCGAGAGCCGGCGGATGTGGCGAGTGTGGTCTTATGGGCGACGACTCAGACGCGCTCTCCGCGCTTTCGTTTAGACGTTCTGAGATCACGCCAAGCACATTTGGGTGAGCATGTGCTTGTGGCTGCTGGTGTGAGTATTGAAGTGATTTCGGCACATGTGGTATAAAGCCCTGTTTCGGTGTAGACATCGCATCGTGTCCGCGCTTTGAATCTTCGATAAAAATGTTTTCCTTATTGTCTTCCACAGTGCCAGCCTGTCGTTCCAATAATGACTTCAAGTGCTCTTTACTGACACGATCATGCAACTCTTCGACATCAGCATCAGCATCCTCGTCCTGAATCGTTGTTCTCTGGGTATCTGGAGTTTCTGCAAGCTGGCTAAAGCCACGAATCGGTGTACCTAGGCCATTCACTGCACTTTTTCGGTCACTGGCGCCATCGTTTGATGACCGAGTCACGTGGAATGTCGGGACAACGGGCTCTTTCGACCGTCCCACGTGATGAAGGTGTTGGTTTGGCAGCTGATGTTGTGGTTCTTGGTGGTGAAGTTGATTTTGCTGGGGAAGTGTTTGCATTTCGAGGCCTTGATTGTTCCGTTGAAATACTTTTGCATGTTGGCCATGGTCAAAATTATACACCACCAGGTCCATCTGAACAATGAGTGTTTTTGCAGTCTGGTTGTTGAGGTCACACAAATCGTCACGCGCACCACTACTTAAGAAAAACTTCACCAACAGCGTACATCCGGCCCTGGCAGCAAGATGGAGACAGGTATCGCCATTGACGTCCTGGTGGTCAACGACGTTTTTGATCAAGTCGACACCGGTGCCGCTATTGCGTGACATCACGCGTAGTTTCTTGAAAATCACATCCGTATAGTACGAGAGCGCCGGAAGCTTTGATGCCACCTTGGAAAACTGGCATAAGTAATGCAATGGCGTGCGGCCATTGATATCAGTATTGATCAAACACATTTCAAGAGCGTCGGCGATGTGAGGAAAGTTTTTCATATCGAAACAGTTGTTAAATGAAATACATTTTGATAATGGATTCAATCCGTAATTGCTGACCACTAACGGATTCGCACCTTTTGAAAGTAATAAATGCACCAAGTTTAGATTTCCGATCGAAGCTGCCCAGTGTAAAGTCAGATGACCCTCGTCGTCAATTGCTTCGTTGATGTTGAAGTCGGGCGGCGGGTTATAAAGAAAATACGGGATTGGCGCATTGTCCTCGCTGAAAAACCGTAATAGTTGTGCCACGTGGGAATTATCTTCATCCATTGTCATCCCTCCCAACTTCGGGTCCGCTGACAGGAGCGACGTGTCCGAATCACGTGTATGCTCTTCCTGTGACCAATTTGTCTCATTTGTAGAGTGTGAGTGTGTGCCTTTGTGGCGCTGATGCTGGTACACCATTTGCAGACGCGACATTTCATCCATACTCCCAGAAAACCCAGATTTAGAATAAGGATTGGGACCTTTAGGACCATTGAGGCCATTGGGGCCGCTGGGGGCACTTTGTGGATGCGCTTGGGGAGGGAAATTGGGCTCGGGCATACTGAATTGAGTATAGGTATTTGGTCGCTGGTAGGCAATGTTCTGAGCGCCCATGCTATCTCCCTGAAGGAATCCTTGCTGGGAATGTGCTGGCGGCATTGGTGGCATACCCATCTGTGGCATACTTGCCATTTGCGGCATGTTTGGAGGTATCCCCGAAGGCGGTCTTGAGCCTGTAGGTAGATATTCTTGAGTAAACACAGCCTGTGGAGGAAGTTGGTCGTCGAACTTCATTTTCTTCGGGGTTCCGGACTCCTTGGCCGATGGTTTGCGCACGTACTTCCGCTTAGAAGGCGTGCCTTCTTTTGTGGAGCCGGACCCTTTGGACTTTCTCAGAATCACCACGCCTGGGTCCTGGAGATCTACATATAAAACCGGTACCTTTTCAGGCGACACGTTGTGTTCCAGAGCCAACTTTCGGGCATCCTCCAAGGGAATCCACGTACCCTGAAACCGCCCGTACCCGCCCTGGACTTTTTCATGAAGGCCCTGCTGGACGCCTTTTTCAAGAATTTTTGTCCGTTTCGCCTTGGGGAAATCACATAACTTCAAGATCTGTGTTGCGTTAACCCAGTCGTCCTTGCACCGGCGCATGATGGGCGCATCTCCCACGGAGCATTCATACACATCAGTCTAAATGTTAGTAAAATGATACGAAGTAAAGACCTCGAGATGTTCGCAAATGAAAAGAGAAACCTGTAAAGCTTCTCTTTTTAATTGTGAGTTTCATGCTGTGCTCGCATAAACTGAGGTGAAGGGTACATATACACCCGAAGCTATGACATGGTATGCTTCAACTTCGAGTTCCAAATCAAGAGGGGCCGCTTAATCTGCCCAAATATGCAACGGCGCTAAGGGAAAGCCACTTGTCAAATTGAGTCGGAGAGAGGTAACATGATGAATCTCATGAAGATACAAAGCGAGGAAAGTCGACGCGGGTGTACCTCATAGCAGATACCTGAAGTAACTAAATGTGATAAAGCACAGACACAAAATACGAAACATGATAACATACATTGGAGTACGTGGCGATATACACCGACGGATGCTCAAAGGACATGGCGTGTTCTCCTGAATGGTTCCTAGATGGTTCCTCGACGTGACCGTGGCCTTTTCAATATAAGAAGATTTGGTGCTGAAAGAGCAAAAGCGGGTAGAAAAGAAAGTGATGCGAGCGCGCGGCCAATTTAACGCTTTAGGACATTGGACGCGTGGAATGTCTGGGCGTCAGTGCGGTGTGTGCATGGGGCCCTGAGCCTGTTACACCGATCCAGCCCACACGCGTTTGGGTGTGTGAATATCTGACATATTTTCGATGATCGTGTCGTATCCGAAAAGGTTGTTTTTCTCTTGCCAGTCTTCTTTGAAATCCATGCTTAGATCTAAATTGTTGGTTTGTTTGTTTCTTTATAGATTCAGTAAGTAGGTCCGCCTGTCGTAGTCATATACATAGACTGCGTGCCGAGCACGCATGAGAGATTCGCTGCAGCACGAGACTCGAGATCCTGGACATTTTTGATACAATCGATGAAAAACGGTGTTTTCATCAAGTGATTCATAAGCATTTGCAGTTATAGTTTAGAATACTGCGTCCTTTCCGGATTAAAAAACACGGAAAATGTTCAGCTGCCATGACTGTGCTGTGTTAGAATACGCTTTCTTCATTTCCGCAAGTTGACCACGTTTAGCATCCAGTGTTATTGTCGAGATGAATGCATTTGAGATCCCAATGGTAAGACAGAGGAGACATGAAATTATCCAATACCTTTTTTGTAAATTCATGTCATTCACTTAGTTCTTCTTTGCTAAGAATCGCGACTGTTCTAAAGACTTTCAGTAACACAAAAAGTCATAGCTCTTTGTCTTCCGTGACCGTGATTAAATTAAATGGAATCCTCCTATCACGGGCACTCTTTTCAACACTTTCATTTCGAAATTTTTCCAATTTCACAGAGCCTGATGATCGAGAGTCACTCATTTCTCGAATTGTCTTTCTACTAAATATTTCTTGGTATCACGCCAGAAGAATATTGCCCTAAATGGGGCTTTGAGCCCTGCGCAACTTGAAAAACTCCTTAGTCCGCTAATTAAGGCTAACATGTTCAACTTGAAATCAACAACATGTTGATGGAGGTAATCTTATAAGATCAGGAGAAGCCCTCGGGGGGCTCACTGCTATTTCCAGTGCCCTGGCAATTGCCTCGTTCAGATTTGGTGCTGCAAATATCCCCTCAGTGCATGAATTCCTGGACTGAAAATAGAGAATTCAACTTAAAGAAACGGCAGATAAATCCTTTACAGTCTCAAAATTTTCACCCGACTCACTATCGAAATAACTTCGTAGGCTCATTTAATTCTCCTTATATGGGTTAGCTCACCTATCTGTAACCACCTTTCTTGCAGCCGCCCCCTTTTCTTGTTTTGCATTGCCCCTGATAAGGCTATCTGCCAAACGCCGCGCGCACCGGGTGCATCAAATGCCGCACTTTCAAGCACGGCTATAAAACTCCTGAAGTTGAAGCTTGAACGATCCATGCCCTTGTATCTTGATCCTTGATCCTTGATCTTCTTCGCCGTCCACATACCGCATTACGTCGGAAAATCCCGGAACTTTCTTGAGATCCACTGTCTGTCCTCGAGAGAATTTCCCGGGCCATGTCTGCGATCGAGGACGAGTCATTTGATGAATCGGCGCATCTTCTTCCCGCCAGGAGACAATCCTTTCTCGACCAACCGCTCGGCCTGTTTCGGGGACCTAACACCCTTCATAACTTCGCGTCATCGTTCACGCGTGCACAGCTGTTTGCTGCACATAAATTAGATACCGATCTTCATAAAAAGCGGTCCTTCTTTGCCGCCGGGCCAAATGATTCCCCTGACGACGAGCTTTTTGATCCGGAGCTCATGGTTGCTCTGCCAAACGGTGAACGCTTAAGTACACTTATTCACGACTTCAACTCCCTCCGCGCCGCGGGCCCGCAGAGCTACTCGGCGTTCAATGAGGTGTTTTATCAGGACGATATTTCCAATTTCCTTCATCTGAGATCCCGCAAAGGTAGCACTGCCACCAGCGGCAACGCCAACGCGATCCCAATCCCAACTAAACGCGTTTACCCATCGCAGTCGTTTTCGTCAGTGCGTCTGGCAATCTCACATGTGTCCACAGCATCTCATTTTGGACTCAGGCGCGTTGAAGACCGCGCAGGAAATGTGGTCACGGTGGTCGCAGGGCAGAGTACCGCCCCACAGACAATTCTTAACTCCGTTAACGTATTGATTGGCGTGGGTCTTTTAGCGTTGCCCGTGGGCTTACTTAAGGGCGGATGGGTTTTTGGATTCCCACTTTTGGTCGTGTGCTGCATGGCCACGTGCTGGAGTGCTACACTCCTTTCAAGGGCCTTGGATACTGATCCCACTATGATGACATATGCAGACTTAGGCTTCGCCTCCTATGGCAAAACAGCCAAGCTACTTATCTCTGTGCTTTTTTCTGTGGACTTATTGGGGCTGGGGGTGTCGTTGGTGCTTCTCTTCAGCGACTCGCTTTTCTCCTTGGTTGGCGAAGATACATCTTGGACAAAAACAAGGTTCAAACTTGTAGCTTTTGCAGTATTGACTCCGTTTACTTTTATGCCATTGCCGATTCTCTCGATCTTCTCTCTCTTCGGGATTATGGCCACGATATCCATCACTGTGCTCGTTCTCAGCTGTGGTCTTTTAAAGCAGGATGCGCCTGGGTCCTTGATCTCCGCCATGCCCACAAATCTATGGCCTGAATCCGGGCCAGAACTTTTTATTGCTCTCGGCATTCTTATGGCACCATTTGGTGGCCACGCGATATTTCCTAATTTGAAGTCTGATATGCGTCACCCGCACAAGTTCACTCGCACACTCTTCACCACATACACCATCACATTACTCACCGATTGCTCAATGGCAGTCATTGGCTTTCTTATGTTTGGTGTGCTATGCAACAATGAGGTCACCAGCATTTTGCTTGAAACCGCAGGATATCCTGTGTGGATATATCCATTAATTAGTGGGCTTATTTGCATTGTCCCTCTCGCGAAAACACCTCTCAATGCAAAGCCAATTATCTCCACTTTAGACAGTCTTTTCAGGCTTGATACTATGGTTGAGGGCGATAGCTCTGTTAAGGTTTTCGCGAAGAACGCAAGCCGGTTCTTAGTCCGTGTTGGTGTCAACGCCTTGTTTGTTGGCTTTGCCGTTCTTTTCCCTGAATTTGACAAGATCATCGGCATCTTGGGCTCGTCAATCTGTTTCATCATCTGCATCATACTACCCTGTCTTTTCTACCTAAAGCTTTGCAAAACCGACATTGGCGCTTTAGAGAGATTTTACATACGTGCCATCATATTCGTTTCCACGATCTTGGCCATATTGTGCACTTATGCCACTATTGCATACTGATTTAGAATATTCTAGAAACTTATACTTTTTCTGTGGATTGATGCTTAACCGAGAAAAAGCTCATTTATTTATAATATAGAACTCAAATCATTGAGGCGCTTTCAAAAACTCTAAAAAGACGCCTGCTATGCGAACCATCAATTGCTCTAGAAGAGCACAATCAATCACAAAGTCGTAGTACAATTTCATGAATGTTTCGTTGCGCTCCATAGCTTCCTTCTGAACTTCGTTGGACGCAGCAAAAATTGATTCAAACAACTTTTTGAACTTTACGTTTTGCGAGTTGAAATTGTCCTTCATACCAAACTTTAATAGAAGTTTAGGATGCTTGGCAAATGGATCTTTCTTGAAGCTCGCGTTGAAGATGATACGGTCACGTTGAATCTTCTTAGGCAAACTCGGTAGCGTGCTGTTAAGGCTAAACACAAACTGAACAAAGTTTAAGCTGAGAAACTTGGGCTCAAAGTGAATCTTTCGGAGATTATTCAGCAAGATCAATTCATTCGCAGGTTGCATTTCGCGTTCTATGGAGTCAATAGTCTTGAAGATACTAACGGCTTCCTTGAGGTATTTGAAAGATCCTAACAAAGCACTGCTAGACTGACCAAATTCACGATTGAGCATTCGCACCATGATTTTGACATTGCGTTTTTCATTCGGGCTCGTATTCAACAAGAAAGACAGAGTATCGTCACTTTGTACTCTCAAGAAGAACGGCTTGTAATAAGCGTCGACCTCAAACGAGAGCTCGTCAAATGAGCTGCTGATCACCGTCAAGTCCGTACTATTGACTTGATCCAAGATTTCGATCAACAGTTTCATTTTCGCGAGGCTTTCTAAAATGGATTTTAACATCGAGTCCGTGCTGGGACTCGTCTCTCCAAAATTGAGTTTTTTGGAGAGGTTCAATGTGGACTCAATTGAGAAAGATTCCTTTTCAGCGTCAACACGCACGCCAAGTTTAATTAGCGACTGGGCTTCGCTTTCTGACTTCATTCGGAGAGGGCCAAAAATGGAGATGTGTAGGTCGTTGGACTTTTCATCGGCTGAAAACAGGCATAATAGGAAGAGTGTGGTCGATGATGCTGAAATCGGCAACAAATTTCCTTTATTATGCAAGGCCATCACCGTGTGCGATGCAGATTGGGGCTCGGGAAGTGTGAGTTGAAACTTTTGAAGGATACTCTCATCTTCAAGCTTCAAAAATCCTATACCACGGCCCTGTAATTCCTCCACAATCAAATGGTGGATAATTTTGTTCGAACTGGCACGTGCCAACACCTTGAAGAAGACATGATCGAGCTCATCTGCGTCATTAAGTTTAATCTGTTGGACCCACTGTATGACCCATTCGCCCTTTATCGAGCGTAGGCGAGCCACCCACCAGTATATTTTGGACGTAGATCCGCTGACCATGTTGACCAAGAACCACGTGGATGGCCACGTTCGTCTGCGGAAAAAGGTGATTTTGTTGTGGGTATTGACGCGTTCGTCCACAATAAATCTGAACAACTTGACCGTCTCGTACTCCGAGAGCTTTATGATCTCGTTTGAAACCCAGCCCATAGTTAAGAGGCGCATTTTAATTAGTTTGCTGAGACTCTCTGTGCGCAACTGGATAAGGTGAGCAACGACATTATTGATCATGTCGGTCTCGCTGACAAAAGTTTTGTTTTGGACATTTACAGGCTTGATGTTGATTTTTGTTTGAATGGCAGTCTCGATCGGGGATGGGTTCATGAAGTAGAAATGCCCCGTTAATGGGTTTATGGCGAAGACCGCACTTTTCCGCGGCGTGAGCAGGATTAGGAGCTGGTGTGGCGTGATGAACGATACCAGGTCTGCCGAGACTGTTGCCGTGTATGAGTCAAATACCTTGCGTATGAGAATCTCGGAGTGCTTGTTGATAATGAGACTCAATATGAAGTCGATATTTAGTTCGTGCGCCTCGTCGGAATCGGAGTCAGCATCGAAATTGGAGTTCGAATTGGCATTGATGTTCGAATTTGAGCCAGGGCTCCGATCAGAACCCGAATGGCCGCTAGCCGAATTCTGGGTACTATCCCTCATACTATGGATACCATGGTCATGATCGTAACGCCCATTGCGGAACCAGCGGAAGTTCAAATAATAATTTCTGTCAATCCCGATCTCAATAAACGAGCGCCAACTGCGCAGAAGGTAATGGTTTGCCCAGTAATTAACAACTACAAGAAACGGACTGTGTTTGTATTGGATCTGGCCTCGCCATTTGCTGTTGATGGCAAGATCACGGAGCTGACGTGAGATCAAATGTAGCTTGAATGCACTGGCGTATTTGTGGAGCACATCATAGAGTCCTGCAAGCGAATGTGAAAGAAGCACTTGGTTGACGAGTTTCTCCAACTTATCTCGAGATTGTTTCGGAAGCACTGTGACCACGCGTGAGTCGCGGTGGGTGGTGAGGACATTTTCATGAGTGACTCCAAATAAAAACACAAAGTCGATGAAAAAAAACGGCGAGCGGAAATACTCGTCTTGATTATCGATGATGGTATCGTTGGCCACGGTGATCGAGACACGGAATTCGTTCGCTAGCGTGAACACAACGCGGCCATCTTTCACCACAAAGTTTCCCCTGAACCGTGGCGGCATGTCATCAATAAGCGCCATGCGCGCAGTTAATGCAACGTTGAGGTCGTGAAGAACCTGTAGGATCCTTTCTGGTGATATCGGCGGCTTTTCGAGGTAGTTATATGACGGGAGCTGTGGACGACCTTTTACCAAGACTTCCATGGCAGTAAGAATATCTGCCTGGGGAAGTTTTGCACCCAGAAAATGATTTAGTTCATTAAGCCCAAGCGCCAAGTTTTCAAAGCAAAACTCCTGGCTGCGGAGCCAGTTGAGTAAATCTATGAGCCGTGACACATCCTTGGCTCGTTGCGCCCATTTCACCAAGGCATACATCTTGACAAAGTCTTGTCTAAGACTTACGAGCACAGTTAACAATTTCTTTTTGCGCACGCCATCGCTTTCCGAAGTACGGGTATGTGCTAAAGACTCTACCAGCCGGCTCAATTGCTTGTATGCTTCTTGTGTATGGAACCGTAAGATCGTCGAGAGTGCCACGATATTGTTGGTCACGTGCGGAAGTTCCGGCACGGCTTTTTTGATGCTGGCACTGCTACCGCCATTCCCATTTCCATTTCCAGTGAATATCAGTTCTTCGGTCATCGTCGTGGCGTGTCAAAGTTCAAATATGCACGATCGAGTTGAATTAAGTGTCTTTGAGTGTGCTTAAAACAAGTCCAGATTGGACCGAGGCTCAAGGTATCTTTGAGCTGGGAAGAATACCAAGAGAAGAATTAGCTAGCACACACAGATAAAGAGTCACGTTGCCTGGCGATGGATGCCCACGGAAAAACTTATGGCCAGATGTGAATGCCTAGGTTGATGTGAATTCAAGAGCTCCAAGTTTTTTTGCACGGTTGGCCGGGCCGTGCAGTGCCAGTGAGGTTTTGCAGAACCGCACACCAAGCACTACAATATGTAGGACATTTTGAATTCGGGCGTCGATTTGTAACACCTGACTCTCTGAAAATCTCTTAGTTTCGAGTGTAACGGAGATATAATTGAAAAATTCGTGAAAGGTAAGACTGCATTTTGGTCGCTGGTGTTTTTGTGGTGTGGAGGGGCTCTCTTCAAGATTCCACATTTCTCACAAAGAACCTGAAGAGCTCATGGGCCTTAACCTGCGCATACACCGCCTATATTTCATGTCTACTCAATGATGATTCTTGAACCAAGCTCATACATTTTCGCAAATGGACCACGCCATTTTAAAGCAGTTAATCTGCTGCTGAATCAAGTCAAGGTAAATCTCTCAATGGCGTGATTGGGTTTTTTGGAGGGGAATGTTCCACAAGAACACGCAATCGCGGTTTGACAATTTGTTGTTTGCGTGCGAGGTCAAGATGAAAAAAGCATTAGGTCACAATTTTCACATTAAATTTTTTATCTGATAAGCTTCTTTTCTCAGCGAAGCGTATTTTTTCGTGTCTCGATCTGATTTAGGTCATTTCAATCATAATCAAAAAGAAATCCCTCACAAGTGTCATCGTGTGCCAATTTGTGCCTTTTCTAGGTTGGGTCATTTTTCTTAATTAAACGACCTAAAAAGAAAGAATGACGCAAACAATAGTCTGCAAAAAAATGCATTCCTTGTAAAAATGAAACAAAAAATGTTGCATGGCGAGCTGGACCTCAATTTAATCAAACCTAGCAGCACTTTCGCTCCAAAAGAGTCTTAGTGTCAAGAAAGAAACTTCAACGTTTGACCGAAGTGATAATTGGGCACTATCTCGATCAAAAAGCTTTACTTTTGGCTTCTTTCCGTCCCACGTCATCCTCTTCTCCTTTCTATTCGTGTTGGTTCCCAACTACAGGCCTTCGTAATTGTCTTCATTAATATGTTAGTTAAAGTATTTAAGTCATGTCTCATTAAATAGTGGATTAGGAAAGCGAATTTGTTTATCGAAAAACGGTTGAACTTTTTTTTCGAAACAATTATCCCAAGTACAGCGAAGTATACAGAGTTTAAATAATCAATTTCTGTCACACGCAAAAAGTCCTCATAGATGTGCAGCCTTGTCAGCTATAAAACTGGCTTGGAACACATGCTTTGATCCATGAGAAAGATTCCAGGCAGAGCGCTTCCTCGACGGATAACCGCTTTTCCTTACGCACTAAGAATGCGTGAACAAGTTCTTGTAAGTTGACAACTATTCTCTTAGATTCGTTATCCATTGAACTATCCCCTAGCATCGATGTCGCTCGGTACCAGTCCCAATCAATCATTGCGATACGATGTGCTGGGCTGTGTTTGCTGCGCCGGCGCTTGAGCACTGAAGGGGAGATTCCGGTTGTTTGTGTGAGCTCTGGTGGCGGTAAGTCGAACGGAAGCCTGTTCTCAATGATGCTGTAAACGAGTACGCCAATGGCCCACGCATCCAAGAGCTTACCATTGTACCGAAGCCCCATGAGGAGCTCAGGGCTAACGTAATCCTGCGAGCCACATTTAGTGGTGAGAAGCTGGTCGTCCAGCGTTAGGCGCTTTGAGAGCCCAAAGTCTGTGATTGTCGATAGTGGGCGGGAAGAAAGCCTTGGGTCTTCACAGGGTATTGAGCAATCAAAGTTTTCATTGAGTAGGATGTTTTCGAGTTTGATATCTCGGTGAATTATCCTCCGACGATGCATGAAAGCCACCGCCACCACTAATTCGGCAACTACACGTGCTGCAAGTCGCCAAAACGCCTGTGTGTAGCACATCGCTTTGTAGTTACCTATGACCCAGTTGAACAAATTTCCTCCAGGGCAGTATTCCAAGAAAAAGAATTGTTGCGCATTCGCAAAGCCCAGAAGGTCATGTGAGCTTACTACAGTGGTGTTACCCAGCTCGTACGCCGTGTGAATCTCATCCGGGGTGATGGACGGGTTGACATTATAGTCTATGAGTTTGATGATGCATGGGTGGTTCAAGTTCGACAAGATGCCGAGCTCACGGATGATGAAGGAGCGGAAACTAGACATGGTCGTGCAATTATCCTGCGGGAAAGAAATGACTTTCACCGCCACAAACTTGCGTGCGTCGTTTGTATCGTGAGCCCGCACTACAGTGCTGAAAGCACCAGTGCCGATAATGTCCTCGCATACGTACGACGCCTTAGACGCCGATGCGAGTAAGACGCGTCCTTTGAAAGACTCAAAGTCGAAGTCCAATGGCGGCAGCGGAATCTCGCACCCTGCATCCGATGCAGGGAAGGCTGACGGGTTAGAGATATGTCGTGCTTGCAGCAGCGTCTTTGTCAGCACAGGGGATACGTCCATGCGAGGTCTTGCATGGCTTTCAGGGTCGAAAGCAGACACGACGCGAGTCCGTTCGTGGCCTGGAGGACCAGTATTTCTTTTGCGGATATCTATACGCACCAGCTTAACGGGCGAATGAACTTGAAAAGACCCGCTTGGCATGACAGGCGTCGGAAGCTGGGTGATATTGTTGAAATCTGGCAGCAGCAGCAGGATTGCCTCTGAGTCATGATACTGGAAAGCATCACCAAGTCCGCTACGACTTGCCGTACTCGGTACTTCGATCCGCAAATCTTTCTGTGGAGACGGTGATTTCAGGGACTCTCGTGCAAATTTTGCCGGCGGAAGAAGGTCGGCGGTCTGGTCCATGACAAACGGCGGGTAATCTGCAATTGGCGATGGACTCTTCGACACATAGCCGAACGTGGACATGATTTTAGATCGGCCTGTAGCTATCAGGCTGCTTGATTTGCAGCAAAGAGGCACTTCCAGACTTGATTAGCTGTTCCTGACTTGTTAAAGTTTTGCAGCGTAATGGATGTGCAAAGCAGGGCGGGGCGGGGCGGGGCGGGCCTAAGAGGGCGAATAAAACTGCGAAAAAAGAAAACCAATTGTTGATTCCAGAAGGCCTGATTTAGGTTGTGGTCTAAGTCCCGGTCCAAAGTGAAAAAATTCGTAGGATAAATCGAAGGGAACCAAATATCAAAGAAAGATTGTGGTACCTAAATAGATTGTTGAAGGACTTTTTGGACCTGGAACGCCATCAGTGGGGAATCGGTGAGTCTTTATCTATCAAGCGCACGGGTGCAGTGCCGCTGACGATGTAAATCGCGCTTGTGTGCAGTGACATTCGTGATTACAGGCTTATTTTTACAAGCTTCTCGCTTAAATTGAAGTCCCACCGAACCAGACTCTGAGATATTATGACTCTCTTGACATATGTATGATGTCACACATTTAATCAATAGCTGTACATTCGTTGGGTCAAGATATGCTGCTCTGGCCACTCTCGGCAAGTGCTCGCCTCCACCCGTCAAGTCCGGCATACAATTTGGCCGCGTAGCCTTGGTTAGCGGTTTGCCTTGTTCCGCCGTCACCTTGCTAATTCCGCAGTCACCTCAGTTTTCAGCAAGGCGTATACAAAAAAATTCTTATTATTGAGTTTGACAAATTTAGTTACCACATAGCTTTTCCTTCAGTTTTTAGGGATGGCATGGTTTGTTGATTTCGGTAACCAACTCTCGGCTCTTGCAAACATCCTGCATGGGCCACTCTTATCTGCAAGTGCTGGCTGTGGATAACAAAGATGTGTATGTCCGCGGAGCATTTCCATCAAAGAAGATAGTCACTCCACCAATCGTACAACAGTGGAGATAGATAATTGTCCTCTTTCGGTTTGAATTGACTAAGCTAAAGTTTCCAATTCAGCTAGTCTAAACATTTTATGTCGAAATCAATGTAGAATTTGCGCGTTCTGAGACCCGAGATACTGTCTTCTATACACGCAGAATTTCATTCTACGTTCAGGGAAGAACGTTACGCATATTTCGAGGAAAGACTCAACAAGGTGGCTTTTTCTTGAACAATGAACAACCGGGCTATAGCAATCTAGCGCATTTTTTTGAATAATAGGAGGCGGGTGGCTGTGTAAGATAACACCTGTCTGCCTCCAGATGATCACCACCTCAGTATTCCTGATTTCTTCTTCTTCTTCTAATCTGAATTGCCGAACCTTTTACGAAGTCAATGCATCTTTATTGACGAGGTGCTCGTAACGAAATTAAAACATCATCGCGAGGCAATAAAGCTGCCGTCCTGTATATAGATGAACATTTTTTCGTGCACGGTGCAAGTGTCGATCGTAATCCGTTGAGTCTGTAGTAACCCTGTCCGAAATCTCGACAACTTTTTGAAAATTTACAAAGCACGTGGTTTTGTGGGAGCCGAGGAAAATCTAGCTACCTGGTAATGGACATATCCCTTTCCCTTAAAGCAAGTGTTTCTCTATTTTACATGGCCGGTATATTATATGTATATGCGGTGGTGCATGCATTTGCAGGTGACATCTGGTTGTGTAAACAAACATTGCACCGTGTCGCGACTAAAATTTGGTTAAGTACACTCCTTGCCAAATACCCATGGGTTTTCCTGAGTTCATGAAGTATGATCCAGATGTGAAGAATGTATGAGCAAAGCCGTTCATAATTCTGCCATCAAAAAATAGATGACAGAATATAGAAAAACTTTAAAAGTTTACCTTCACTGAAAATGCCAAAAATGTTTCCATGGAATACTTGTAAAAGCTCCACTAAGTGTGCATTGAACGCCATGTCCCTATAAGAGGAATTAGCTAAAATTATTTCATGAAATACTTGTTAAAGCCCCACTAAGTGTGCATTGAACGCCATGTCCCTTTATGAGAAATTAGCTGTAGAAACCCCTAAAAATATTTCCATGAAATACTTGTTAAAGCCCCACTAAGTGTATATTGAACGCCATATCCCTATATGAGAAACAAGCTAAAGAAATCCCTCAAGAACCCGATGTGCCTTTTCTAGTCTCTGTATCCCAATATCAAACCGATTCTTATCTGTGACCATATCCAGTGTCAATCTGCTCAACAGATCGATCACTTTCTCGATAAGCTGTTTTTCCTGCATGGGCAAGTTCAACATCTCGAATTCCTCGCCAATAACTGTTCCGTTCATGCTTTCTAGTAAGTGCACTAATGTATTGTACGAGAACGGCTTTAGCAAAGACCCGGAGTCGCTGCCTTCTCGCTGCCTAAACCGGCGAGACCGCCGCTTACTACCTTTTCGAAGAGGTCCCCGAATATGGTCTTTCACGGACTTGGCACGCGTAGGATGGGATACCACAACCGGCTCGTCAATGTCGTAGAAACCATCATCGTCTTCCGGGTTCTGTTTCACCGATGTTATATTATGGCCTCTCAAATTGTATTCCTTATTGGGTATGTCTTGACTCTCAAATAATTCACGTTCAGCCTCTGCAGCAGCATTTACATTTGATAATGCGGGTTTCTCGTATACTTCTGTGTTTAGTGGTAGAGATATCAGCGGGACACTGGACGCCGGACGTACTCTATTTCTCTCCGGCAGGATTTTAGTCGGGATGGGCTGTGAAGCAATACGTTTCGAAGGCAATGTCACATTATCTTTTTCGGGGTCCGTGAAGTCACGCGATCCGGCCGGACCAGCAGTCTCCTTGTGATTCTCATTGGTGCCACTGCGTGGAATAGATTCTTCACGCTTATACTCGGAAATTATCGATGGATTCAGCCGCGTCCAACTTTTCTTGCTACGCACGCTTCCGGAGTCTTTCACCAGTCTTTCATCAGTTGTAGCGATTTCAGACTGTGGGAATTCTTCAGATACATACCTAGAAGACGTCATACTGGCTTCGCGAGCGACATTTGGAAACTGTAACTTTTCTGATCCCGAGACTGTACGGACATGCGTCCTCTTAAGTTTCACAGGCGGGCTGTTAGCGGGAAACTGTTCGGAGATAGTCCGCGCAGATCTGTCACCGATATTTTCTTTCCATGTTCCGGTTGAAACCTGGTCTGAGGAACTAGACTCTGCATCACTGGCCCATGTGCCTTGGTTTTGCGCTTGTCGTTGTGCAAGCGATGCTGAAACCTGTCGTGCCCGATCCAAATTCTGTGCATTTGGTCTTTTAGGTAAAACCAAAGGAGGCTCATTCTTCAGGCCCTCTTCAATTGAAACATCGTCAGCCGTCTGGAAACTTTCTCGAGAGGCACTAGCCGTAGATGCTCTGGATACAGTATTTTTATCCGCGGCCAGCAGAGGATTTGAAGGCTCGGTCAAGTCTGATGCGGTCTCCATAAGCTTATCTAAATCATCACTGATATTTATGGAGAATCGGTGGCGGTGAATCAGCTTAGTAGGAGACGAGTAATTCAGAGCGGTGATAATTTCACTCACAGGTCGCCTTTTCAGGCGTGGGGGAATCACAGTATCAATCGCCGTGCTTACCGTAATTTCTGGTGGATTGTTGGGCTTTGTTGAGCTTCTAATAGTGTCAAGACGGCCCAAACGAACCGTCGACGACGAGAAAACCGAATCTGAGTCTCCTGCAATACCATCGGACTCCGTTCCATGGCCCAAAATGGGTGACTTTTCCACATACGTCTGCTTGACATGCCCTTTGTTTCCTCTTTGTTCCTCCACCACCGAAAGTTCGACGGCTTGTCCGATTTCCGACGGATTGTACGACTCCGTTGAAATCACTGATGCCGTAGAGTCACGAGGACTCGTTTGACGGATTTTGCGTGGCTCTGAGAGCCAATTAAGCGAGTCCTTGCTTTTGTTTGGCGACAAATTGGCCTCGTCAGAACCAGAACTCATTTCCACTAAGAGACTTGATTCAATTCAGTTCAATTCGACAGCGAGATTCCTTTATCAAAGTTTTTTGAATGACCAGATATTACTTGGCGGATGTATGATCAAAAGCATGTAAAACTCGGGACCAGCGGGCTAAAATTCTCGCGACATAGAGACACTTTGTGCCATTTTGAGAAATAGTTCGTGCGTGTTTTGCAATCGTCCTAAAGCAGTAATGTAATTGCCTGCCCCGAAATGCCGGGGAAATTGAGAAGCATAATGGTCACGTGATACAGTCTGGGAAAACCAGATTTGCCTATGTTTGAATGAACAGGTCAAGTCTGCCTTAACATTTTCATGTCATGTCGAAAATGGTATTCGGTATTCACTCAAAAGCCGCTCACATATGAGTCCCTTCAAGCACGGTGCAAAGCGTTTGATGCACTAGAAACTCATGCCTCAGCAGATATCCAGAACTACATTTTCGCCAACAGGAAATTGCAGAAACAAAACCAGCAACTTGATCCCCGGCTCAAATACGGCACACTTGCGGTCGATCTTGGTTTAGAACTCAATGTATCAAGCACGCAACTTGAGAAAGAGCTCTGGCAGTTTATGTGTACTTATTGGCCAGAGTGCGTTGCTTCGGACAATGTGGTGAAAACGTACGTTTCAACATCCTCTCACGGCGATGTCAGTCGCCTATTTCAATTAGTGAGAGAGAATTTTAGACATAATCTTGTGCAGAAACAGCGGCTAAATATTGGGCCTACTACTACACTCATGCATGCCCTTTTGCGTAAAAATGATTTTCATGGCTGTTTTAAGTTAATCGATGATACTGTTGGCAGTCCAAGGTATCTTGAATTTCGTAGAAACAAACTTACGCGAGGCTTTGTGAAAACAGGGATATCTTTCTCGTGTTTTGGAGCTTTTGGAATTGCTTCATATTCTTTTTTTGCTACATGTGCATTCACGTCTATCTTTGATGAGTTGTGGCCGATCTTGCCTATGTGTCTTATGAGCGCTATAGGAACTTTTACGGGGTTTGAGTGGCTCAAAACTGCAAGTTTTCCTCGTGTTTCGTGGCGTCCTCATACAAGACTATTGCACCGAGTACTTCACTCGGAAGAGGCTCGACTAGTCAATAAAACCGTGACATACTTCGAGGAGAATAATGAGGTAAATATGAAAAACTTCCATCTTTCCAAGCTCCAGCCCCAGGCAAGCTCAATCGTTTTAGAAAACAGCGATTATGAGCTACATCTTCCTACTCTTCGGGGATTTTCATTTGCTTCTGAAGCTTTTCCCGGAGCCTCTGAAACAACAGAAATGGCTGATAATGACGAAGCTACAGATATTTTGACTCAATACTTTCGCAGAGAGTTAAACCAGAGGAAAATGGTATGGAACCAGTTCAAGGAGGAGGAAATGTTCTTTGATTTCTGGCTCAACCATGGCGATACTTACGAATGGGTGGAACCGGATCAGGATCCTGCGGAGATGATTAATTTACAACATTCCCTTAAAAATAGATATCAAGATTCAAAATACCGTGAAAGTGGTCAGATTTCTATGGCGAGTGGTAGAAGTAATGGGCCTTGACTTATTTGAGGGCGCACTTCTTCAAGCGGGTTCAGTAATACACGGAGTACCAAGGAGGTTGATGGTAAACTAATCGAAACTTTGGGGTCTTTTCAAAAGATTTTCTTTTTCAAGAAAAGGAATGATAGAAAGTTTCCACATGAGCGATCACATGTACTACTGCCGACTTGATACCTCGGCCGGTTGACAACCTGGCTACATGCATTCGCATAATAGCTTTCTTAGGGGCAGATAAATAGTTGCATTCCTGATATATTGAAAAACAAATTTTGACAGCATCTGAATTTCGCTTTTCCGAAGAATCTAAATCATCAAATTTCTCTATATTTTCTTCACAATATTAGAATCTTTCTACTACAACCGCCAAACTGAAAACGGTCCGCAGAGAGTAATGCCTCGCGTGCATAAACACGAGAGCCGATCACCAAACGCGTCTTGCGGCTCATTGTTTAAACATTCGATGGCATTAGTGCCCAACAAAAAACCAAAATTTGAGGTGAACGGAGATCCAGAGGTATAAAAAATCCAAGTTTTGCCTTCTCACAGATAATGTCATTCGTGGAACTACCGAACGCAGCAAGCGTCGGCATAATATCTCTGTTGGCATTTTCTAAACCTTCGGATGATACGATTCTTGTGGCCTCGTATGATAACTCCGTGCTGCTATACAATCACAAAAAACAGTCGATAGTCGCCAGCCTCCATTCACCTGCGCCGGTTCTCTCTGTGGCGTACTCGAGTTATAAAACAACTTTCGCAGGGCTCTTGGACGGCACGATTAGACACATCGACTATGAAAACATGAACTTTTCTCTGCCCCTTGTTATCGCTGAGAACAGTGACGAAGATTCTGGCATTACCCGAGGAATCAATTGCTTCCGCCCTCTAGATTCTTCTTCGTTTGTGGCTACAACATACGGCGGCAGTATTCTCATATTTGACCCGCGGGTGCTGGGGCCGGCACTAAGGCAACACACCACGAGTAAAATATTTGCTATGGATACATGTACGAACCTTATAACCGCGGGAAAATCAAATCTGTCTGTTGAAATCTATGATGCTCGCAAAATGACGTCGCCCATGCTGGTTCGGTCAACGGGTCTTCGGTTCCAGGTCACAAACCTTCAAACTTTTCCCTCGGGCGAAGGGTACGCGCTCAGTAGTGTGGACGGGCGTGTTTCCGTAGAGTATTACGCCGAGCTGGAGGAAGCACAAGCACAAAAGTTTGCGTTCAAGTGTCATAGAACCAGCGACAAGCGTATCGGGGAAGATACCGTCCACCCCGTGACGGGTCTTCGGTTTCACCCGAGACACAACACGTTGTTTACTGCAGGCGGAGACGGGAACGTGTGTGTGTGGAACTGGAAAAAACGAAAGCGGATGAAGTTGTTTTCACATGATATCGAGCTGCCACGATCGATCTCTCATATGGACATTTCCGACGATGGAAATTCTTTGGTCGTGGCCGTGGAAGATGATTCTTACATGAGAGCACCAATTCCAGGATCTTTCGAGCCCATGAAGGGAAAAGTCTTAATTCGGCACTTGAGCGAAAGTGATTGCAGACCGAAGACTTAGTGATTGATGAATGTGCTGTTTGGCAAGACCATTATTATTTGGATGCCGACTCACAAGTGTTGCCTAATACATTACTACGCATTTCTGATAAAGGCTCAAGATTTTGAAAATGCAGAGTTCCAAAAGGATAGCACGGAAGACGTAGTAAGCACCCATCAGACGTTTTGGTATACAACTCACATTAACAGAAATTCTTGTGAGACACGCCGCACGGTTGTAAATGCCAACGGCTGAAAGAATTATACGGCTTATCCGTGCCATCCGTGAAGTCTATGGAACAAAGCATTCGATTCAAAAACCGAAATCCTTGATTCACATTCTTCAAAATTTCGATACCATGGGGATCTATATCTACTCGTTCGTGATGAGATTCTCCGTTCTGTCCAAGCTCGTGCGCGACATAAAACGTGGAGGCGAAGCTCACGTTGCATCTTTTTTGAAGGCGTTTTATAACGTTCCAAGTACACCGATCAAAAAGTAAAATTCTGCCCATTGTTCGTTCTTCGAAATCATCTGTAAAGAAACAGATACTTAGGTATATATATCCGGGCACGAAATTTACTCTTTTAGCATTTTGGTATCCGTTGGCGTTGCAATTTTTCATTTCCTGCCGTGATCCCGGACTTCAACTCCGGTTCCGGTTTCGCAAATCGATCGGTGCCTTGACGCGGAGATCCATCTCATCTGCGTTCCTGGACGCTGCAGGCATTGTTAATCTCAATCTCACGGCATCAAAAAAAAACACTAATTCCACTTATCTCAGAACAAGTTTGTTTTTGCCATCAATTACGTGCGACAAGCCGGAGTCTTCCTTTTTCATTCGTCGATCTTTTATATCTCTGCTTTTGTCAATACGACTCCGAGGTAATTTCATCCTTGGCCACATCATCCATCAAAGCTATCAGTGCTCTTCTCCCCAAAAATGCTGTTTGAAGATCGGACTCTGAACTTCCTCGTCTGGCTTGCAGATAACTCCGTTGAGGTCTCCTCAAAGATCAAAATAGCGGATCTTCGGGCTTCTGGTCAAGGCAGATGTGTGGTTGCCGCTGCCGATATTTCTGACGACGAAGAGCTTTTCTCCATCCCTCGAACGGCTATATTGAATGTAGAGACATGCTCCTTGGCAAAGGACCGCCCCGAAACCAAGCATTTACTCGGACAAATGTCACAGTGGGAAGCCCTAATATTGGTATTTCTCTATGAGTGGAAGGTTAAGGCCCAGAATCTGCCGTGGTGGGGGTACTTTTCCGTCTTACCCATTGGGGACGACTCCTACCAGTCCCACCAGTTGATATTCTGGAACGAGGATGAATTGAAACAGTTGAGCCCGTCTTACATTATTAACCGAGTGGGCCACGAGTCCGATTCCGCCATGTATACCAGATTATTGCCTCGGTTTAAGGAGTTTGTTGGCGCAGTGAGTCAAGCAGAGTTCCGTCTGGTAGCGTCTGTGATTATGTCTTATTCGTTCGATGTTGATAACAGGGATGACAATGAAGACGAAGATCTCAATGAATCTGGCCATCATTTCGGCGAAGAAGACGACGGAGGCGCAGAATCTTTAGAAAGCGACGGTGAAATAGATCACAAGTCCAGTGACGAAGAGCATGTCAAAGACTCTGACCATCTCAAGTCAATGGTACCCCTCGCTGATACTCTAAATGCCGATACTGTGAAACATAACGCCAGTTTATTCATCACTGGAGGCCGCTTGGTCATGAGAAGCGTCAAACCGATTTTTGAAAATGAGCAGGTATACAACATTTACTCGGAGCATCCGAATTCAGAAATTCTCCGAAGATATGGTTATGTAGAACAACAAGGGTCAGCACACGATTTTGCCGAAGTTTCCTTGTCCACATTCAAAAAATACTTTGCCGAGAACTCTAGTCTCTCCAAAGATACAATCGACGAGGTCTTGGAGATCTTGGAACAAATTGAGATCGAGGAAGAAGAAAAGTTCGTGCTCGATACATACGACTGCTTTGTTACAGGGGAGGTGATATTCGAATTAACCTTCCTTGCCCAACTTTTTGTCATAATAGCTGCCATCAACCACAAAAAATCATTCAATTCCGCTTCACATGAAGTCAAAGCGAGAGCCATTCGCAGAGTGTACAAGAAGACATACCAGCTTCTTGAAAGCCGAAAGCTTACTGCTCAATTCATGAAAGATTTTCCAAATATATTGAAAGTCAGGCTCAGCGAATATCCAAGAAAAGCAATGCGAGGGTTCGCGGAATCAAAAGACGTGCCTCTTACTCGGCTGGAAATGGCAATGGTGGTTCTAGTATCGGAATGTAACTCTTTGCAAAATTGCATGGATACGGAAAAAGTTTTTCTCGAGGGAGAGCATCGTTTCAACATCATAAATGACGAAAAACTCCTAAGAAACATCATGAAAAAAGATACTTTCGAAGGATCTGAGCCGGCAAACAAGAAAACAAAGATGGGTTAAGAAAACCGCCTTTTGGAATACTATGGGAAGTAATTTATATGTGCAAGTAAGAAAGGGGCTAATGATACAGATTTTTTATAATGGTACAGTGGGAATTCATGAAATCGAAGAACTTGCCGGAAACTTTTCATTCTATCTCACTTTGCTCTTCCGAAATGAAGGCTGCGGCTGCTTGTGTCACTATAATAGGCCGGCGGCGCATAACTTCGAAGCCCTTTTGTTTGGGTGGATGAACACGCTGCCATACGCTTTCGAGGAAGCCTTTTTGAGGTTTATTGGTGTCGCCTTTGGCCAGCAAAGGTTTGAAATTGTTGCTCCAATTTCTTGACTCCCATAACGCCTTCATCTCGGGATCGATTTCGTTGGCTGTAAAGTATTTCTGGAAAATGCGGTCAGCCTCTCTAGTCGTGTAGTCAGTTTGTTGAATTCTATGTTCTGCCTGTTGAAAGTCTAAGCTGGCCTCATCTGTTGAGCCAGGGTTGACCAGTGTATCCAGTTGCGTGCCACGAGACTCCATGTCACGAAAGATTTGCTCGCTCTTGGATCGATAGTAGTCCATTTCCCCAACGCTTGAACTGCATTCAGAGGACGATTGGGCATCCATGTTGTCCTTTTCAGAGAGAGTAGTTTGCTGGATAGGAACTTGCTTGAATTCGAACTCATAAAGAGAACTCATTTCACTGTGGTTGCTGGCAACTTGAGGAGGTTTTATGTCAATAAAAGACTTGTTTCGCAGTCTTATAAGCGCCATTATAGTGATCGCAAGACAATAAATCAAGTGCAACGAGTATGCAATGGCCACAATACAATGGATGATCATTTGCACGTACGCTACATAACTGCGGCTTGCCTCCGAGACCCTGAGTTGTCTCAAGTAGGGGATATTGAGAAAGGTCACTATAACGCGGCAGATCAGCATGAACACCGGTAAAGAGTGCCAAGACATGTTCAAAAAGTAGGGTTTGACCATAAAGAGCAGTATTGATTTACCCAACTCAATCACAATCATAAGGCTAACCTGCGCCGTAGGAAACTGCTGTAAAGCGGCAATCACGATCAGGGAAAATAAGCACCCAAAAATATCCACTGTAACATAGTACGCTTTCGACGGCTTGTATGCACTGTATAAGTAAGCAAATTTCACAATAGACCGTACTGATGTGTATAATTTGGTCACGTTCTGCTTCTTCTTTCCCGTCACCAGAACTGGCAGAATGTAGTAGTATAGGAAGGAGAACGCGGTGGCGAGCCAAGCGAAAAGCGAAAGCACTCCAAAGACCACGCTCACCATAGGGATCGTGAGGCTCGTTTCCAGCAAATTGGTGGCGGAGCCCCGTTTGTTCAAACGGCGGAAATTGTTGTTGGGATAATCTGGATTCATGTAAAAATATGGAGCTGTGTCACTGAATGCATTTTTCGCCGTCAATTGTGCCGGGTCCCCGCTCCAGGCATTCACGCGTGAGGCAGTGACAAGCAAATATATAGTAAGCACCAAGAAAGGGAAGCCAAACGTAGAGAGAAATTCCCGCAAAAAATGGCCGAGCAATGCCCAAGCGTTTGTCGTTAAGGAGTATCGGAATCTAGAAATTGGGGTCTCTTTGGTAGGAACCAAGTTGGTATTGTCAGCGCGGTGGACAAAGACCTTGCGGAGAAGATATGGCGAGTTTTTTCGCAGGGCCAAGGCTTTCAAAAGAATAAACAGCTGATACCCCACCATACCGCAAAATGTCCAGATCAAGAAACAAGTGATGAAGTTGGGCCAGCTATAATGGTCGAATCCGTTCGAACTGTATTGTGCCAAAGCTCTGAGGCCCGAGTAATAAGTCAAATAAACGTTATCCAGCTCCGATGCAGGCAAGGATGCAAATTTGTGGAATACATTGATACTTAGGAGGGCGCACCATTTGATTCTGCCCATCATATAAGGAAGAAACCCGGGGTATTGGACATTCAAGCCGCTCATAAAAAGTGCAAACTGCAAGTAAGAAAAGATGGCATGAGGCTGGGCCTCCAACTGGACCAAAAGACCCCTATTACAGATGGCAGAGGCCTCGATGAGAAACGGATTCCGCGACTCCTGATTCGGCGAAGACACCATAATCAAGAAATATATCAAACATGAGCAGACACACATACTTAGCACGCCGTAAAAAAGCATGCTTTCAAGACTGCTGGGCTTTACCGATGAAGTCACGTAGCCGATCGCTCCACCTATTGTGTCTGAATTCTCATTATTAGACACGATGGTAAAGCTTGCCAGGTACGAGCCAAACTTTTCGTAATTCTCACTCACGTCGGCTTGATAGTAGAAGGCTATAGAATCATTCACGTACAACGGACACTGGATCAAGTTGCCTGTCCTATTGGAGAAAAGAGCATCCATCGACGAATTTGATGTGGAAAACGAGATATCCACTTCCGTGTTATTGATATTTATCTCATCCCTTGAAAAGAGAGTTTTCAGAACGTCGGAAGTATTAGTGTTGTTCGCCGCTCTGATCGGCGAAATGTGTCTATGCCCAGGAAATTCGGGAGCTATTAGCCCAGTAGCCGTGGACAGCGCTGTGCTGGAAGAGTTTAGGCCATAGAACCGATAAGTTTCGTCACTCATAGATGTGTTCTTTACCGTTAGAATATCGCAGAACCGTAGGTTTTCACGGATGAATGTCTTGCCCATGAAATCGATTTCCACATGAAGCGTTGTGTACCGATTTGTCGCTAGATCCACGTCGGTGATGATCGGCTTGACAGTGCTAGAATTAGCTAGATGAATCACCTGGGTATTTATAAGAAATTTCATCACCTTCTTCTCAGCATCGATCGCCACAAATATTACCAAAGGAGAAAGCGCAACCTCGTTGTTTTTTAGGTTCGACAAGCTGTGGCCTCGTACGAAACCGCCCGACACGGGTCTTAGTAGCAACAGAAAAATGAAAGCAACGAAACATCGTAGTAACATTTTGCAATCGTTCTGAGTAAGTCGAGTGGCTCTGCGGCCAATATGCGAGCAGGTACGCTGTCAAAGGCCCCGTCAGAAATGAGATAAAAATTCACGTGGCTTGCCTGTGGGCGTTATCCAACAGCAGCGCCAACGTCGTGTTTTATTTTGAGCTTTCTATGAGGTGATCCTTGTTAAAGAAGGCTTGTTAGAAAGAAAAATGGTCTTTGGAGCAGTTTCTGGAACGAGGCCGAGACACCAAGCTTGTTGGAGAGTGAAAGAAGGTCTGGGCGCGAGACCGAAGTGCATGCGGGAAAAAAGAGATAGGAGGTGTGGAGTAATTTTTGAACGCTTTCTGATGCTCTTCAACGTGTTGACTATTCAACGACTTGAATGGGCGATACAGTGTGTTAGATAATGAGCTCTTTTTTGTAAAAATTGAGCCATATTAAGGAAAAGAAAGAAGAAAAAAAAGAGATATGTTTATCTTTGAATTCTCTGACTCGGTAGTGTGACGTCTTAGCGCGTTTGCCCCACATGAAAAGCCAAGAAAATCGGTTCCACTAAAAGAATGAGCGATCGAGATCCAGGAGGTGCAGTTTCGAGCTTTGCGAATGATTCATGATTTATATCATACTAGAAAGTAAGTGTCGCAATAAGTTTGAGAATGTTGTCCCACAGAAATTATTATTGAGCTTTGATCTCTTGTTCACATCTACTCAAAAGGCATCAAGTTCGTAACCAAAATAACGTCTTTGATGCAGGTGCGATCCTATTACATGCAGCTCATAGAATGGAAGTGCCATGCATTCCTTATTTCCTTCTTCGCTTAATTCAATCGATTAAATGCATGCCTTGAGGCTACTTGCAAATACTTGAACAAAGAGCAAATAAACCAATTGCAGTCAAATAAAGATTGAGGATGAGTGAGCCAAATACATGCTTGTGACTGCAAGTGCACGCCTGCCAATATGTTATGTGTAGAACAGTTCGGCCAAAGGGTCATTAATCGGCCAAGAAAACCATCATTTTGCTTCCTCAACACTACTGATGAGCCCCGCATTCTTAACTGTAATAGAAGGTGGCTTCGCTGTGAATTGCGCTTGAATATTAGCCAACGGGCCGTGAAGAACAAGAACAATGGGACAAAAATTAGCGAACTCTAAACGACTGCGCTCTGAATGTCACTTTCAATGATTGTCCAAGAGTACTGAAAGGCCCTGTAGAATTTCTATGGTTTCTGTTCATAGTACATGGTATTTGTTGTGCTGATTGCATTTACACGTTCTACCACGCATCTCGATTTGAAGTGATCGCAATAACTTAATCACATTAATTAAACGAGGATTCGGAACTGCAAAAGAATTGAAAAAGTGTTTGATAATGCACTCAAAAAATTACAGAGGCTTTACTTTGACACATTTGAGGAAGCTGCCAAAATTTGAACAATAAACTTGCTGATATGGAATGAGACTTAAGTCGCATGAAGTATCTGGACAGACTACTGAGATTGTATCAGAAAATCATGACCAAAAAAGAGCTGCCACTCGAAGGACTTCAGCCTCCGCTTAATGAAGCTAGAACAGCATCCATCTCTTTAGATATGAACATGGATGATGCCATAGCGGTCATACAAGGTGATTTTTATGAGTATATTGCCTAAATGGGGAATTTGAGAAAGAATTTCCCGGACTTTGTACGGCAAATCTTCAAGATGGGGTTGACCTGTTTCGAGAAAAAGCCAGCTATGAGGCAGCGCAACTACTCTTTCAAGCAAAAGAGCTGAAGCAGGCTATTCTCCTTTAATTTTTTTTTTAAAGAAACAAATAATAAAAAGGAAAAAAAATCAAATTGCAGGATGCTACTGATAAAGTGTCGCACTCACTTCATCAATATCGAAAAACCATACAACTATAGTCAAAGTCCGTCGTCGAGAGCTGTTTCTTCACAGGTGTTTCTAGGCAATAAAAGTCCCCCAGTTGCACAAAATCTCACAGCAAGATCTCAGTCCGCTTTTTTTTTAAAGAAACAAATCATATTACAGGAAGCCACTAAAAGTGACCAAAAACCATAAAACTACAGAGAATAAACCTGCAACACGTCTGGATAGAAAACTGAGCAATGAAGATCTCTACCCAGCAAGAACTTAACTGAATGATAGAGACGCCATGTCATCGGCCGGTCAATCTCGTTCAGTGAGCCTAGTGCCTAAACGCGGGGCACGGCTGGCTGTTAGCGTTTGTGACATTTTTTAGCCTTTTTCTGTATCAAAGATGAGGCGAAGAAAAGGAAAAAACGATTCGTTTCAGGAGGACCCCCTCATCCTAGATTACCTATTAATGCAACAAGAAAAATTTTCACCCAGGCGGCTTTAGCTCAGTTGGGAGAGCGTCAGACTGAAGATCTGAAGGTCCTGTGTTCGATCCACAGAAATCGCATTCTTTTTTGAATTCTTGGAACATCCCTGGGAATAAACCTTTCATTTTTTGCTTTTTGCTCGAAAAGAATTACCTTCTACATTGCATGCTTCGTACCAGTTTCATTCAGCTATTTACATTTCCGCACTCTGGGTACGCACTAATCATTCTCCTTCTTAAACTTGGAGTATAGCCTTTGAGCGTGATAATTCATTGGGTTGGGTGGGGGAGTCACCGGCTTATGTGTCTCCATGCATGTTTTCAAGTCTTGAGCAAACGCCGAACATTGAGCTGCTCCCTCTCCATTGGCTGCCCAGCAGTTTAATAGAGAGGACATCAATAAGAAACACGGGTTGTTGACCTTAGCTTGCGATGCCTTTTTGAATTTCAACCGAGGCAATTTCGGCAACGCCATCGGCTGCGCCACCTTCTTATATGGCATTATGAATTTGGACTTGATGGGATTGAAGCAGTTTATCAACGAAAAATTTTGAAACTATGGAGTAGTGCGAGAATCACAAGTTTCGCGTCTCCATGTAGGAAATTGAGAGGCGCAAGGGCCCGGCAGGTTGCGAATTTTGGGACCGCGAGTGAGAGAATTTATGATAAATGACAAAAGTTTTGCTGATTTTGTGGATCGGGTTGTGGCATGAAGTTGTGGGTGAAAATGAATACTTATCTATAAATCTTCTGCTTTGGACACCTCAAGGTATTGAGCCTGTCTCCTCTCCAGGCAGCCCCTAGATTTTATGCTTAATCTCTTAGGTTTGCCTAACCAGTAGATTCTCAGGAAGCTACTGGAGGATACTTGCTTGTGAACAACTGCGTTTAAATGTCGTGGCACCTTGATGCGGTCCTTGAGAATCATTGGTATTAGTGTGTCCCTTACCAACAGTTGGACCTGCACGTATGTTTTATCCAAGAAGGCCTGTCTATCCGAGGGCAGCTTGTATTTGATTCGTGTAAGAGAATCGATTTGCTCGTTTAAGTTTTGCATGATGACTTTGTATAAATGTCTTGCGAGGTTTTTGCGATGTTTGATTGTTATAAGCAATGACCCATAGAACGGAATTAAATCAAAGTACTTCAACGCATACTTAAACGTGGGGCCAGTAAATTTCGTGGCGAGAGGAGCCTTCGATACAAGTAAATACTCGTTTCTTTTGAGTTCCCGGTTTAAGCTCAGAAATAAAGACATCGTGCTGCGTGTGATCTCTGATGAAAGCATGCGCTGTAAATGAACAATCTCGTCTTCGATTTTGGCTTTGAGGTCCTCCAGCAAATGTTCCAAAGTATTGTAATCTTCTATGTCGTTTATCATGATAGGCTTACCCTCCATCAGCAAAAGATCTTCCGGTGTATTGGGCTTCACGTCGTGAGGCATCAATGTCTCTTCAAGAGCATCGTCCTCCATGAAATTGACCTCTTTTTTATGTATGGGCACTTTTGTATCGAACGGCCGGGCATCTTCGAGAAGCTCTACAGGGAATTGAGGACCCTTCTTTTTATCTGTAAACGCATGCTTCCCCGTCTGTAGCGGCACTCCACCTAGACTTCGGTCAAAACCAATCACATTATATTGGAATATGCTTTCAAACGCCAGGTCCAAAGCCAGCATCTGTCTTTTTTGGTCGCGCCGGGCAGACTTACACATATCTATGAGCTTCTTGTTTCTGACTGCAAGAAGGTTCTTGGTATCGATACCTAGTCTCTTCTTATATTTATAATGGACCCCCAGATCGTTGTCCAATTCCTCGAGCACGCCATAGATGCGTTCGATTTCTTCCCATGGAGTCAGAAGAACATCGATTTCTTCAGGAAGGCTGTCTATGGCCGCCATTCTTCGAAGCACCAGGCCCGATCCGCTTCCGCCAAATTGTCTTCCCGAATCTAGAAAAGCCTGGAACCGTATGTCATCTTTGCTCATGTACCCTATTTTGAAGGAGCTTTCCTCGAGTTCTTTCGCGTGTGCATCCACGAAGTCCTCAATAAAGGTCTGCGTCTCCGCCAGTTGTGGATATGCTTGAACTTCCTTGTGCGGTTTTTTCTCATGGTCTTTCAGACCGATTTTGCCCTTCAGAAGAATGCTTCCGAGGTTTTTGAGCTGGATTTTATTGTTATTATCCTTCAACACTGCTCCGCTCACACGAAATTCACGGACGGCAAATCGTACCCCTGATACAGAGTAATTTCGGGCAACCGGCTGAAACATTCTCGTTGCCGTGGATGTTAAGAAGGAGATTTATATTTGCGTCGTTCTTCTCCAGATTATATGCGGCCTTGGCAAGATCGCATACGGTCAGAGGCACGGGGGCGATTTGGAGGTGCACACGAGTGCGAGTTCGGCCTCAAAAGATTAGAATCGGCTGTCGGCCCGTCGCACTGCAACCAAAAAAGGATCCAAGTAATCGGGGGAACATCATGTATACCGCAAATTAGATTTTGCAGCCAAATGCACAATTAAACTTTAACACAATGCTTCCACACTTTAGGAACATCAAGAATGACGAATCTAACATGAATGCAGAACATTTGGACTCTTTACTGCTTGACTCTTTACTGCTTGACTTTTCACAGCAATAATGATTGTTAACAGAACATCACTGGCACTGACTGGTGAAGGAATCAGATGTACTGTTTTTTTATCGTGCGCCAGCTTGAAGCGTGTCTACGTAACCTCATGCCTTGTGACCCAACCGTAAATTAACCAATATTTAAAAATATAAAAAAGAACGAAGAAAAGTATGCAACCAACCCAAAAAAATCCAATATGACATGCTTCTAGCAAGTTCAAGCCTTGCGTCCCAAATGATTGAGCATCTTTGTCAACTCGCTCTCCTCAACGCGTGCGGCCATCTCGATGTGGGGAAGAACATCTGGCCTTTTGTGATACACTTTCTGGCTCATTATAGGACTTAAAGATTCCACTGAGCTACACGAACTTTGTCTCGTGTGATAAATTGATCCATCCAAATTCCGAGGGCTGATAGGAGATTCGCGACTTAAAGACAAAGAGGATGTTGCAGACGAGCTTCTGGATATCGTTGTGCGCGATTGTGTGTCGACCTTGGCTTGCAATTTGGCTTGGGCTTGGAAACGAGAGGCAGCGGCTTGTTGTTGAGCATACAAGAATTTTCTCATCTTGGCGGTCTTGATCAAGTCCTCCTTGATTGGAGACAAAAGTTTACCCAAATGCAACACCATCTCCTCATTCGACACCTTGACATTCCAGTTTAAAAGGAAAAGCAACTGCCTTTCCATTAAGTTCACATCCTTCAAGCTGAAAAGCCCGTCGGTGTATTTTGCCCAGTGCATGTTTTTGGGCGATGAGTCGTTATGAAATTTCGATGCCAAGATTAAACAGCTTAAGAAAACGCGGTGTCTTGTGCATGCCAATCCTTGGGCGTTTTGAGGTAACTTCAGCTTCAATCTGTCCAATAATACCAAGGTGGTCATCAAGGTCCCCGTGTAAACATTCGTGTATCTTACCAACCTGTTGATAAATGACATTAATGAAGGGAGACGCTTTGTGTTGGTAGCGGTTTTACCGCTGTTGTCATCCTGACACTGGATCACTTGCAACGTGGCCACGACCAATTTGTGGATCATGTCTTGAGAAACAGGCGTCTGGATGAAGACATTAAGGGCCTTCATATCAAGAGAAGAGGCCATTTTTGTGTGAATAGGCTTTTTAGTTCCTGTTATATTTGTCAAGAAATTTAAATGTGGAGGAGTGAAAAAATAAGTGTGCCCCAGATTGTGCAGATCAGGATCTGGGTTTGAATCAACAGGCGGGTATGAATGTAGTTCTGAAAGATCAAGCTAAGGAATGAGCCAACGAAGAGAAGCGTGAATGAAGAGCTTGATTGAACAAGAATAGGAACGATGGGTCGTTTTATTATTGAGGGAAAAAAGGATCATTTCAAGTTGTTCGGAGTTTTAGCCGCCTATTAATATTCTGAAACCGCGTCAAGGTGCTGCTTGAAAGGTCCTGCCGGAGGTCTCGCGACGCAGGTCCATGCCACAATGGTCCTTCCTAGACGGTCACCCCCCCTTCAACGCGAGAAATGCACGGTGTCTTGCAAAGAGATATCTGCAGGAAACCAAATCATCACACGCTGGAGATTGCACAACAGAAGGAAGTCGCAGCGTATCAAGACTAACTTAGAAGCGGAATACAGGGCAGCTGTAACGTTTACAATAGCATGTTTATCATTGACGACTAAATCAGTAGAAAAGTCTAGTTCAAGCATTTTGTGCGCATGTCCAAAAGAGGAAATTCTCCTCAAGATACACTCGTGCTACATACCCGATGGTGACGGGAATGGCTTAGCCTTGACGCGTCCAATTCGCTACATTCCTTCGGTGTGTGACAGGCCCCAAGGTGTATGACAGGCACAAGCCATCGAAAATAATACCAAAGGAGTTACAGAAAGAATGAAAACTGAAAAAGCTCATGAAATCAAAAACCACATTATTCGAACTCAAATTCGTAAAGCTGATCTTCCCGTAATTTTACCAGTTTAATTTAATGTCTGCATCACAGAATTGGGATTGTAAATCATTCGTGACGGCAATTCCGTGTCTGCCAGTCTTGCGTTATTTGCAGGCCGGCAAACAATTATCGCTTACGGCAAATCATCAAGGGAGGGTCTTTTTCCCAGCAATATTGGCTCACGTTCGCTACGTATCTATTAATATCTTCCGACAAATATTGATCCCGGCCCAGCGGGAATTATTTGTGTCTCGAGAGGATCACATGTTTAGCAGCAAGAGTTGAAATCGGCTTGAGTTGTTTCTCCCCTCATCCGTTGTGTTGATGTGACTAGCGCCTCCTCTGATCTGGTACGAGCGAGAACACGGATGGGAGTATTTAAGTCCGCATTAGGAAAAAAAATTGCTAGAAGACCCCTTTCTGTAAATATCATTCTTGCACACCTTCTATAATTGTACTTCTTTCCTGTGAAGCCTACCCCAGCTGGTGTGGTGGAACAATGGCCTATGACCCCACGACAGGCGCCCTCCTGAAACCGTTAAAATTTACTAACCATTGTACGCGCGAACTAAACTCAAGGCCCCCAGATATTATTGTTTCACATCGCGTCGTGGCCGGTGGCTCATGTGCGCGCGTCGCAGGGCGAGGACGATTCGACCGCCTGGTAAACGAATCCTCCACGCATTTCGCAGGTTGGGGCCTGTCATATATGTGGCTTTTCAGACGCATACACGGTGAGTTGTCTTGTGTATGCCCATTGTCCTCTTTGTTTAATGTATGACATAATTAGCCTAGTTGGCCCAAAATGGCTGTATTGTGATTTGAGTTCCGGCGGTGATACTTCCGTCCTTGTACGTGGCCCATAAAATTTCTTTCATTGATTGTGGCTACCATTACATATACAAGCTGGCATTCGACGCGACTGCTTTTTCTTTGGGTGTATTTTACTTTCGTTCTCCTGCTGTACTGCAATTTACTTTTTTCTTGACATTTGTTTTTTTCAGCCTCTCTCCTGGCATACTCGCGTCGCACCGTATCTGAGTCCAGGCCCTGTGCGTGTCGCCAAGTCACATCGCATTGTACTCTGTGACGCGTTCCTGCCAGCCTTGGGCCATTCCGAGAACTTGTATAATGAAAGGCGATCCCTAAAAATTCTAGAATCATTTTCCACAGGACGCGTTTTTATGGCAGGTACCTGACCTGTGATGTATTTTAAAAATAGGATGTGTGAGTGATCCGAAGCATGTGATGTAAGTCACCCATGTGTGAGATCAGTGATGAAATAGGGGTTGCAATCAACATTTCATGAGCCCATTAAAAGCGACCAAACGCGATAATCTTGTCACTTGTGGTACCTTTCACCTTATTGTTTCATGGGTGTATTGAACAAAGTTACAATGTGGTGCTCTAGAGATCAGTAATATAACACCAGCGTATGGGGGAAGACTTCAGACAATAAAACACGGTAGGATTTGCTGTCCAGTTTCGTCTGTTTACATTTGTAAATAATGAATTGACCATGGAATGAGGCAGATACAGAAACAAGGCTGCTCCGCCCTTTTCATCCACCCCTTTTCATCCACATTGGACCTATCAAAAAACCTATTATGAGCTGAATAATGGATCCAAGATGAAAAGATCGAAGTTGAAATATAGAAGGAAATCGAGCAAGCTTAGAAATAAAAGTGAATCGCCTGATGGGGGCCAACACGCATTCTTCAATCCAAAGGGGAATTTTACGAGGGCTTATCCATAACAGTCAAAATGTTGAAAATTCGGCACTTAAGAAAATTTCGTCACTGGTGTCTAAAAACACTAATGACGATACATTCATCTCGGCCCAAAATATTATCTACGCATTAGCCTTGTTAAAGAAAATCTTCTGATACATTAGTATTTGTTTAATAATTCGAGTAATGTGGACATCTCAGGCAATGGGTTTACTGGATCGATCATTTATGAGTATTCTGACTGGTGCACAGCGTTTAGTCATCAAAGTGTCCGTTGGAAAATAACATACAAATGTTTATCCAAAAGAAGATGAAGATGAATTGACACTGGGAGTGAGAAATTTTTTGGAATTTTAAGCGTGATGTGGTGCGGGTAACTTTAGGTCACGTGCCTATGTTGGCTCTCCGTCTTAGTGAGGGCAAGACGGTAAATTAAAAGAGTTGATTATTTGCTATCAAAGTCATGGCAGATTTTCCAGTAGAAGACACATGATCGTATTGTTTATTGTAAATGCGTTTAAATTGATAGCAGTGTCTAATGAATCAAAAAGTGAAGCTAGTCTGTGTACTGTTTCTGAATTTATCATGGGAGTCTCTACCCTGTATTGTCATCACTGAGAAACCAAGTCCAATAGATCCGATGTCAATGTCTCTTGATCATAACACAGTCTGAATACTCACATGGGAAGATTGGTGAATATATCAATTGGTGCGTTCGCGTCAGCTTGTGGAAACATGTCATTTTGAGGCATGTATGCAAATAGTCTCAGATACCAATCTCCTTGCTCCGTTCGGTCTCGTTCCTCTTCGGCCCCTGTGTTCCAAAGTTCTTCGCCGCAAACTTTATTGTTCTTGATATTGCTTATCTGTTGCCACAAGTTATCGATGTCATCTGAGTTTCCAAGATCTAGATCTCCAAAATCAAATGTCAGAGACGAACTGGAGGATAAATTAGGAAAATGCCCGCGAAGTTTATCACTTGTATCATGTACATCTCTTTGTACTGTTTCTTCGTTCATGAATGGTTGCAGATTAATTGGCTTGTCGTTTTTCATGGGAACATTTGGGTCTGACGATACCTGGAATCCAGGATCACGTCTTGTATCGGCTTCATGAGACAATCCCGTTGTCGAGTAATCGTTGTAGTTGCAGAGCCCATAACTCTGACAGGTCTTCCTAATTTCGTGATATGATTCTTCTGCGATATCAAGCAAGTCATTAATACGGTCCGAAGTCAACGGCATGACGTCCAACCCCTTTTCTAATACGCCTTGGCGATATGACTTGGAGACCACTACTTCGAGAAGAAATGAATGAACTTTAGAAACTCTCCAAGCATAAAAAAATCTGTGCCCCAATTTTCGTAAGCAAGCGCTACTGAATTTGTTGAAGTCAACTAATAGTTTGGCCAATTTGCAAGCTCGTTTGTAGTTGAGCTTGTAAGTCGGCGAATTAAGCATCTTCGATTTATGCCCCTCGATGTCGAATTCCATAGAGGCAATAAAGCATTTGAGGGATATAATTATCCGAAGATTAATTTGATTGGATTTGTGGGTCAAGAAAACTATAGGTGGATTCAATACCAAGCCAGGAACACAGAATTCTGCACCAAAAAGCCTTCGATTTTTGAGAAGATCGAGCATATGAACAAGAAACTCGCCACACGAGATCGAAAAGGCCTTTCGAAGATAGAAAAAGCTAAGCTCGTATTTCTTTGACCTCTCAAAGTTCAAAAGTAGATGATAAAAAAGCGACAAATTGAACGATTTCATGTTCAAATATGTCCTGGTGAGATGTATCTTCATGTACAGTTCACTCGAAGTCAGCACGACAGGTTGCAATAACTCAGAAAGTGTTCCCAATTTATTCTTGGTATCACTTTCGATCTGGCTAATGAGTTCTGTGAGCTCACGAACCTTTATACATTTCTTTAAACAAATGCATCTGCTCAAAATTCCCCGTATCTTTGAAGCCAAGGAATCAAGTAAATAGAGCATGTCGCAAACTGTCCTCTCTAAAGTTTCGTCCGCAACATTCGAGCACCCTGGCGAGTAATAAGGGAGATCAACATCATTATTGTTGTCGTCCATAACTAACGGAAACCCAAATTGATAAGCCAGTTTCATGTCCAAAAATTTCACATAGTACCACAATTTTCTCTTTAGATTATCGCGCGATGGATTTACCGAATAATTGAAGAGTTTCTTTGGCTCCCTGTTCAAGCCCATACAATACGCGGTCTGTATACACAAAACGTTGAATGTATTTGACTCGTAACCATCAGCAGTATCGCCGTCCTCGGGGGCAATAGTCAAATAGGCACGAATCATTACGGCACATTGAAAGACGGTCAAATTGGTCCTTCGGTACAAATCATACTGGTCAAGGCACAGCTGAGCAATACGTACGACATCGATGTTGATGGGATTTCTCAAAATGTACTCAAGCTCCTCGTCTTCTGGCGAGCTCAGCGACGATAGTATCTTCTCATTCTCGTTGTTTTGGTTCGAAAACACAGACAAGTAGGATATTCGTAGCACGATGAGTAAGATTCCCAAATGTGCAGGGTCGCAGAATTTAGTCACATTGAGCTCAGAAAACTTCTCATTCTTATCACTAAAAGGCCCAAGAATTCGTTGAATGTGTTTGCGAAAATAAGGCTCATCAATGAGTGGTATGTGTGGATAAATTAACGAGAAAAATCGATTTACCAATATCAGCACTGCCCTTTTTGTCGGAAGCATAAGCCTAACCCTGCCGATGAGATGCATATTCAGATCCACTTTACCCTCGAAAAATGTGAGTCCAAGCGAGAGTGTGCGTTTGTTTAAATCTGCCTTGCGATCTTTATCGTGTGATCCGGGTTTCCCCTGCGGAAGATCTTCGTCCTTCTTATAGAGTGTAGGTACCTTAGGATATTTCTTCATTTCTTTCGGCTCGTTGGTGAATATCCACAAGCTCCTCAAACTAATGTCTTTCTGTACATATGAAAACCAGGAAAATGGCCCGTGGTTCAAGGTTCGGCCATTTTCCCCGGAAAGTATTGCGTTATATCCACTGTACAAGTCAAACTCCTCGTCGGGCTCCAGTAAATCGTAGGGATTCACTTCAGCCCACGACATTTTCAGAGTTGTAGTTGTGGAGAGTTTCTCGCCAGAATGAGAGCTGTAAGGTATCTTTGTTTCATTTATCAGAGGCACAGATGGCAAATTTGAACCGCGGTTTGGTGTCGCAAGCATCGCACGTAAACCCAGTGAGTCTTCATGTCCTGATACTGGTTCTGGTCCTTGCAGGCTCGTCCGATGGTTCTGTGGCAAAGATGCACCTTGCCGGGGAAAGATCAGGAGCTCGGGAAGTTTATGCAAACCAGGCTGTGGTTTGGGGGCTGCAGAATCAAATCCATTTGGTGCACCTGTTTGAGAGATGTTATTTGGGTAGATGCTCCTTTGCATATTATGCGAGAAACCATTGATGGGCAGGATTTTCCGCGGGTCCCGAGGATCAGGGGTGCCTTGAAAGTTTGGCGCTGGGTAGCCATTTGTAACTAGACCCGGGGGTGGCGGAGATCCATAATAGAACCCGCTGTTTGGATACATTAGTCCGGGGGATGACGCTGAAACTGCTGGATTTGTGGAAATTATTGGAAATGATGGCACTGATGAAAGCGCAGAAGTAGCCATGTGAGCAGAATGTGCAGAATGTGCCGTCTGAGCCGCAGAAACTGGAGGGTATTGACCCAACGAGGTGACTGGGCCTGACGGATGTAGTGGGACTGGTGGATATATAGCTCCGTTCGACCCATGAGCAGAAGGTGCAGGCGCTCGATCTATGGATGCCTCTAAATTATGAAGTTTACTTTTCAAGCGGCCCAACTCCTCGACCATCAATTTCGGAGCCTGTTCCTGAGAGGCATCGTCATCATGTAACTGAATAGACGCTCTTTTTCGCTGATTGGGGTCGCTCGTAGTCCATTGTCGATCTCGTTTGTTGGCGTCAAACTTCAGTTCTCTCTCGCCAGCATTTGGTTCAGGTTCTCTTACTCTAAACGCCCGGCCGCCATCATCAGCAAACGCCCGGAACGCAGGTACACCCCCTTTTACCATGGGCTTACCCGCCACGACTTGATCTCCAAAATACCCGCAACTTTCAGGGACACTATGCTTAACGCAAGACAGACACGGGAGCTTGCGGTCACATTTCACCTTCCGCCGCTTGCATTGATTACACAGCAAAGTTATACGCGATCGGGATTTATGTGGTTTAATGTCCTCTTTATCGCTCATTTTTTCATTTTCTGTTCGCTGATAGTAATGATTTGCCCCCTTAGTAAGCACACTATGTAGTAAAAAAAATGACCGTTGCACTATCGTAAACACTAAATTCATGTGTAGCTATATCTTATGTGCCGGTCGTCTTGTGCATGAGTCCCCCCACGAAAAAAGAATGGAGCAAAAGTGCAGACACATTTCTGCTCTAATGCTTGTATGAGTGAATATTTCTTTTTTTAGGAAGTTTGTGAGCATCCCAATTTTCAAAAATCCACTATAAGCAGCAAATTCATAAAAATACCACTCGCAAATCCATCTGGAGCAGGACTTTGCTACTAACCAATATTCAGATTCCATGCTGCTGAGTTGAATAGGTCGCGGTTTGATGCAGTACACACAATCATGAGTGGGACATGCGCAGTTACACAGAGGTTTTTTTTAGTTCGCCCATTCCGATCTAAAAAACATTACCCATCTAAAAGCCCATAAGTATCGAAGAGCTTGAGGAGCTCATCATTGCCGATCATATTCTGCTCGTCAAAGACCTCGCCCTGGTAGTCTTCGTGCATGTGTTTCTCGGTTAAGAGCCCGTAAGTATTCACAGTATCTTCGTTGGCGTACATGGCCCTATTAGCCAACGTAGCGTCGAAAGTGCCTGACGTCTGTGATTCATAGCCATCTTCGAAAACCGATGCAGCACCTTCCTCCTCTATTTTAAACTGTGGGCTGTTCTCTTCCGGCGTAAACCTCGCTTTTGACTCAGCCTTAGAAATCTCATCAGCTGTTTTTTCTTGTTTTGTGTGTCTGTTATCCTTTCCGGGTCCAACATTCTGGTGCTCTTTCTGTCTCCTAATCAGCTCCAATTTAGCAAGTCTAAACTCTTCGCATAGCTTACATAAGCTTTGAAGTTCTGAGTTGGAAAGAAACTGGATCAAGTTCGTTCCATCATTGAAAAACAGCTCCTTGGAGTTCGTAACCCCAGCAAGCAATATTTCTGGGTTCTCCATACATTGTTTGAGCACGAAAAACGCCATCACGTAAAGCTTGTAAGAGTTAATGTATGTTCTGCTCAAGGTCCTGAAATGGCCGACAAATAATTCCGCCTCAAGTAAGGAAATCGTGAAAAGACTATCAACAACTTCGCATCTCTCTCCAAAGTCCTCTTCGTTGCTGGAAGCTAAAGCTTTTCCTGTCATTTCTTTCAAAGCAAGTGTTCTTTTGTAGTTAACCAAGCGAATAAAAAATGAAGAGATAAAAGTATGTGTTTTGATCATTGATCTCTCAATTCGGGAAGTCAATATGTAATCGTAAGACTTCCCAAATAGCTCTTGCATATTATCAAGAACATACGACATGATGTAAACAAGCTGCACCACGCTTCTAATAAAAATCTTGAATAGTTCAATTCCAGCTTGCGCCTCCGCACCTGGGTCTTCGTCGATCTTCTTCTCATAGTGGAGAACGACCAAGTAATAAAGGCAAGATAAGTTGGCTCGCGTACTGATGAAAAGTAGAAAACGGTGAACTTTGAGATAGGCCTCTTCGTTTCTTTTACGTCCCTCGGGCTCAGAGCAGTTGATGTTTTCTGACGCAGATCCACAAATGTAGTCTCTGAAGAAGTCTTTGCCAAAAATCTCCAAGAATATTCTCTCGAGCTTGCTAGTTTCCAAAAGTAGATCGATTACTTTGAGTTTCGAGTTGAGGTTCGTAAATTTGTTCACAATTCTTCGATAGCACAAACAGACACTGTCCACTGTTCGAGTAAATTGAGATACTTCCTCAGATGTATTCTCATATTCTGGCTTTTCAGTATCGCTAACTCCCAAATTTGGAAACTTTAGTGCTGTTCCACTGTAAATTGAGTTCATGGCATCCATATTCACAATATAGTGCCAAAGGGCTCTCCATGTGAGCACAAAAGAGAGGTCTTTTGGGATACTATTAATCGTGTCGTATTTTAAAGGATCTCTGTTGAGTCCAATTGACATTGCGTGATTTATGATAGCGCCATGAAGTAGCTGAGAGTCGGATCCACTCAAGCCGAGACAATCATTAGGTGCAACAGATCTATAGAAGAGAAGTAAAGTCAAACTCTGCACAAGTCTGAAGGTTGATTTGACCTGCAACTTCTCCTCAGATATGCACAAATAAACGACACTCAAGTAGTGATCGGCTTTAATTCTTGTTACCTCTTTGATAAGAGCTTGCTCAATTTTGGAATACCTCGTGGGTGTTTTATTGTTGGGGATCAACGTCATATATCCGAGTCTTATGATGAGCAAAAGCTGGCCCACTAAGTTGAGGTGAGAGTCATTCCTAATTGATATTTTCTTGTACTTCTCATCCTCGGCACTGGAAGTATCTTTTCTGAACAACGGCTTGATCTCTTTTAAAAATGAAAGCTCGTGAATGATAGGAACGAACGGATGTACAAACTGAAAATACTTGTTGGTAGCTTCAGTGATGGATGACTTGCAAGGTAAAATCAGAAGAACGTTTTCCTCGACAAATCTATAGTATTTCTTTTTCGAGTAATGAATTGAATTTAGTGACTGAAGTCCTGGAAGGATGGTAGGGTATCGTGAAAGATGCCCATCAGAAGAGCCACTTTTCTCTGATTCGAGGTGGATTTTCGAAGTCACTAGCGTATCTTCATCAATAATATCTTCCTCAGATTCGGACTCATCGTGCGTATCTTCGATATCCGAATCATCAGCTTTGATACCATTTGGAAAGTTCAGCGGAGACCCTCTTTTCTGGCTATTTGGGATGAACTGCGAGAACTGTTCGCTTCGGAATAAACGTACAGTAAAATTTCGAACCAACCTAAAAAACTGGTCTCGTTTTGTTAGGCCAACGTACGAGATAGGACCCTGCTGCTGCCATTGAGCTCCCTCTACCAACAATGTGCTCGAGGCACTCGAGAAAGCATCTATGGTATCTTCCACATCGATACGTAGTATATTCAGGCCTATTGAAACAGATACAAAACGAGAATTGTTCTGTGGACCGATGAGCTGGGAAATCTGCTGATTTGTGGGAGATTGGAATGTGTAGTCGCTCCCATCAGACGAAAATGCCGTATCTGCTGTATGAGACTGTGACCTTCTTTTCCCGGAACTCGAGTAGACCATAGGGGTCAGTGATAAGGACGTCGGCTCTTTCTGCTGCTGGAATGTCAAAGGTTCGGACGATGTAGTATGTTGGAGTTCCTGTGTAGAACGGGACCCCGTGGATGTTGATGGGGGAGGCACCAGTCTAATTTCCCCTTGAAATGTTGACACAATAGTTGCATCGCTAGAAAAAGGATTGTGAGAAGCTTTTTCCGGAAAGAGCGAGTTCAGATTCAGATTCAGACTCAAGCTCGTCCCATTCAGCTGGTCGTGTCTTGATTCCCTTGGCGAGAAGCTATTGACGGAATGTTCCCTCGGTCTAAGGGGAGGAAATACCCCTGCAGAGCCCAAGCGAGCAGGGAAATCCAGTTGCGAGATCGGTGTGCTATCTCGTTGTTTATATGGGTAAAGGCCGTCGGTGTTCGGCGGCAGAATCTGTTGTCCGTCCAGCGGGAAGAGCATAGGGGGAAGCGGAGTCGCAAGTGGAGGTGAGAGATGTTGGTTGCCTTGCAGGGGCAGCCCGAACTGGTCAAAATACTTCGGACTGGGTGCTCCCCAAGAAGCATTTTGCAGATACATTGGAGCCAAAGGGGCGCACTGGTTAGTCAATGGGGCACCTTGCTCAGATCCAGTGGCGGGACCTTGTCCTAGACCTTGTCCGTTTTGAGAAGCCAAAGGCGTCAAATGAGGCCTTTGTGATGGGACTAATAGCGGCAGTATTTGGGGCAAATGCACTTGTGGGGACTCTGACGGGTAATGGGTGTTTTGTGGAGGCTGGATCTCGTAATCGTATGAGCATAAGTGTGCAATCAGTTTCTTTCTACACGTGCCACACACGGGCCTCAGCCGGTCACATTTAGACTTCCGTTTGCGACATACCAGACAAGATATATTTGTTCTTACTCGCTTTGCCAGGGACATATTAGCGCTCTAGATCGGCCGTTTGTTCTAGATCTGGGATGCGTTTTCAATGCAATTGACCTTCTTAGTATCAGCACAATTCGTTATTCAGTTGACCTAAAATACCTGGGTTCGTTTCTTTCTTTTGTGCTTTAGTAGTTCGAACCTTGGCTTCTCCGAAATTGTAAAGGCCAACGGGTTGCGGGGACGAAGATGCTCTTATGTGGGGAAGCGGGGTAGGCACGTAAGCGAAATTAGAGTATGATAAGGAAATGCTAGCAAGGTAATAAGAAGAGATGTGCAGCAATGATGTAACAACAGTGGAAGTCGATATTCAGTAAGCAAAAGTGTATGCAGATTCTAAAATAAAGCTTCACCATGTCAGTCGTTTTCAAGGTGGACGGCTCGATTCTAGAGAGGACATTATCCAGGAAAAACTGGAGACAAAGCATGTGGACCCGCAACTCACGTTTCCTATTTCGGATACGTGGGATGGCACAAATGAGAAAATACTGTATCTAAGCGCGTAAATGTTCTGTATTTGATCTTTCTGGAACGCGGCTAGGTTGCCTCAGAATGTCGATGATTCGGAGGACATAACGTCAATGAAGAATGATTCTTCGTCTGTTTGATTTTATAATAGTACATCAGTGAAATAAGTCTAAGCGCATGTCTGACTATGATTGAATGAGTTTGATTGGTTTAGAATCGCAAGACTGAAAAAGCGAGAAAACGAGAAAACCTTGACACTTGAGTTGACGGGCACTTCATTGCATAATGTGCACTCGCCTTGAACTCCAAAGACCATCTACGAATATTGAAAGATCAGAATCATCTTCTGAGCGAGACAAGATCTTAGCTCAGTGTCGAATACTTTTTTGAAGCTGGCCAATTATCTATGGAAAGTACGATGAGGAAAGCAAAACTTTGCAATCACTTTATTAGAAACAACGCCTCTCTTTATTAGAGCTCGAGTATATTAGACGCCGTGCCGCTTTAGCTAAACGAGTCGTCATTGGGCAAATGATTACTCATCTCTGTATTCGAAATCAACAGAGAATGGGAGTATGAGATTCATAAAACTAGCAAGCTTCTCACTCGTTACGAACAGTAATGAAAAGACATTCATGAAGAGACCATTAGACGTATTGCCATTTTCTCATAAATTCGTAATTAACTTTGTTGCCCGCACGATGCGCGGAATAGGGCCAACAAGTGCGGGGTAAAAGTGCGGACGCTCTTTGAACGACCACTAGTTTTTCTCTTGAATTCCAGATTATCACAGACTATGGCAACAGAACAGTAGTCAGTAAATACTCAAATCTGTGAAAGAACGTCTTGGTCAAGTGATACTGAACTCAATCGTTGTTATCGAGAATCAAGGCGGCTTCATGTGAGTGTTCGCTTCTTGGGTTCAAAGGATCCTGTCAACCAAGATTGACGACATATTCCAAGAAGCTTGCGTCATATTAAAGGCACACGGTAACATCGATACGTAACATCACAACTCGATATATGGTACCATCAACATGATCAGCAACAGCTTGAGAACAAAACTTGACCCAGAATTGCATTTTCTGGTGGACAGTGCTCAAAGGCTCCTTAACTACTTTGGGAGTCTCATAGAATATAAAGAGGAGCAAATTCTAGGGAGGATTTCATAAAATATGTTCGAAATAACGGAACCAAAGATATTAAAGCTTCGCCAAATCTGAAAGAGATATTTCCTATAAAAGACTACATGATCTTTGGTCTTCGATAAGTGACAAAAAGAACCACTTTTTCATGTGTGGAAATTGTGAGAAATTGTGATTGCAAAAGAAGATGTCCTTTACATGAGGTGGTCTTCGTGGAAATAGAACGGCCCATCAAAATCCAGAGATGAGTCAGCTTGTGTAGAAACAAAGATAAAATGGACAATACCATCCGCGTTAGATTTCTTTTTATAAGCAAAGCATATCAAGTAAGTCTGAATACATCCAACTGAACTCTTTAACGATCTTGAGAACTCAGCGTTGATTGAAGACACGAGCCAAGGCACCACGAGGCTTCATATTTTTCCATACCCCACCTCCTCCTCGTCCCACCTCATCGATTACTAGGGCTTTCAGAATTCTCTGAAGAAATGTGTGATACTGTGTCAAAGACCTTCATTATGCGATGAAGGTTTCAAAAGTAGTGAATTTTCATCATTTCTTCCTCTCTTCATACCCTGTTGCCTTTTCTCAACTTCATCCTTCTCAGCTGCCAGAGCCGTGTCGCGTCTCGCTCCTCCATTTTTCAAGACCTACGCACGTCGCACGCCACACGCGGCAGACACGTCTCAGGTCAACAAAAAAATATATGTATACATAAACTTTTTAAAACTTTATCAAGAATCAAAAGCTTCAACCCCCTCCAAAAAATCTCAGATCCCTCCATGCCGTATAACGAGGAATATGCCGACGACGAAGATCTTGCAGACTTCATAGTTTCCGACGATGGCCAAGACCAGCCGCCCATGGAAGGCCATCCTCATACTTCCGAACCGGGGTCCGAACCTCATCTAAGGCATGACTTTGAGGAGATGGAACCGTCATTATTTCACCACAAAAATGCAGAAGATAAGCTTCGCCAGCTCGGGTCAACATACCGTGGTAATATTCCAGAAACCTCGCGGCTTCTTCGTGCACATATCTCGATTCTCGTGTCGGCGCTTGGCGGTCCAGATCACGCGTCTGAAACCCCCGTTTATAAGCTTGGCCATGACGCGTTAGCGTGCTTGAAGGATCTCAAGCGGTGGCTTCGTGCGGTCGATGAGAAAAACGGCACTTTTGACGTGGCGCTTGCGTGTGCAGACTGTGATTTAGTCAAGAATGACTTGACGGTGATTCTATGTCAGTGGGATAAACCCGCCAAAGGTGTGCCGCGCTCGCGTGCAACAGACAAGATTATGCTTGCCTGTTTGGAGCTTTTGGTCTTGCTTACGTGGCCTACCGATGTCAACAGAAACACTTTGTTAAAGGACTACACTGCAAAAACCAGTAACAGACGTGCGCAGTTGGGCTACAAACACCACATCATATCGTTCAAACAGGGGAAAACGCTCAAGGCGGTATTGCGGCTCGGTCTTAATGCTTTGAAAGTGCCTAAAGAGGAGCGCGAGCCCCGCGACATCAATATCTTGAGACTCATTCTCTTCTTTATTCGAAATGTTCTCTATATCGAGCCCTTACCTGCCACAAAGGGCCCAAAGGCCGTTGGCAATTCCTCTTTGCTTCCTAACGGTCTCAGCGCTGACGAAATCGCGCTTCCAGCGGTTATTCTGGCTTTTGAGCGTAACAATGTGTTGCTTTTCCTCAACTCGATTGCCCATTCCATGCTGACCGATATTACTGAGGAGAGTTTTGGGCTCTTGGTCATGGAATGTGTTTCCTTACTCACGCGCGGAGTAATGATTCAAGAATTGGTCTCATTCAAGAGCGGTTTTGACAGCTCAACCACAAGTGTGGCTCCCGCATCCTCTGTCGTGGGAATGAATCTTCTGGACCTTCTCGGCGAGGAGGACCGCAGAAAAAAGCACGCCAAGAACTCCATTTCGACGCGCCATGGCCGTTTCGGGACGCTTCTCTCGCTTCGTAACTCTAGCAATGCGTCGTACTTCGCGGTCTCGGGCCAGAAGGCTCTCGCCAGCACGTACGATACTTTGGAGAAGTTGGACGGTGCAAAAAACTGGCATAAGCCCTCGAATTTCAAGTACGACTCGAATGCTTACGCGAAGAAACCATCGTTTGTTCTTGGAGCAAAGACTGCCGCGACCCTTTCTTCATTCATCAATCAGTTGCTCATAAGTGGCTCGTTCAACAACTTGCTTGTTTTTGTCGGGCGTCATTTGACGAACCTCGCCAATGATAGAGACATGGGCCGCCGCGGTATTCTCGATGCGATCGACCCCACGGAACTCTCTTCTTACTTCTTGACCATTGCGTGGTTCTTCCGTTATAAGCGTGAACGAACCCAAGCTTTTCTTGAACACAGTAAGCTTCCCGCAGACGATGAAGACGGCTTGGACTACGGCTCTGTTGGTGCAGCGTTGAGTGAGGTCAATTTCATTCTCTTGATTTCGTACTTTAGGTCGTCTTTCGAGGCCAAAGATTACGACTCATTACATGTGGCCATGGTATGCTTTAGGGAAATGCTATTGATTTCCAATACAATTTTCAATAAGAAGCGCACGCAGCAAGAAATCGACCTTGAGTCTGAAAACGATATTAATGAAGACAGAGAGCTCGCAGAGGGAATCATACGGAAGTTGTTCTCTCAAAAACAATTCTTGGACATGTGCGTCAATATTCCAAAGACGGCGGCCAAGCACTCCCCTGAATACCTCGGTGTTGTTGTCTCAGTTGTTCACATTCTTCTTAAAAGTTTCGAATCTTTGGCCAACGAGGACGTGCACTTATTCATCAAGACAAGAAGAAAAATGAGAAAGATGGCAAGACGCGAGGGGCTTAACCATGAGATGGACCGCGAGCACTGGCATTTAATCGATAGAGGATCTGATGAGGAGGATAACGAGGACGACATTCGATACATAACGCAAGAGCGGAAATTGGATCTTCGGCTTATAGAGAATAAGCTCTTTCACCCCGAAACTGTGTCCACGCACATCGAATACTTGTCGAAATATGAGGATCTTTCGAGTGAGGAAATCAAAAGGGGATTGTCGTTTTTCCACCGTCTCTTCGTTGTAAGGAAGGACTACTCTTCTTTGTACAGACTTGACTTTATGCTTCTTTTGTATAAGCTCCAGGCATACCTTCCTAGGTCATCGAGCAACCGTCGCCATGTGGACGACTTTATCGTCTATTTCATGAAGAAGTTCAAGCTGGCTTTGGAAAGATTTCCCACCTCGATTGAATTGCTATTTCCCAGGTTGGAGAACCTCGAGACCAAAAGCTTTTTGAGTACAGGAGATTTGGAAGTCCATGAGAGCCTGGCCAAGAAAACTCCAGGTGGCAAGGGCAACAAAAACAGTTATTTTGATGAGGATGCCGTGCAGCCCCGTGCAGCGCCGCTTCTACAGTTCATCGACGAAACGAAGTCTCTTGATGATAAAATTGGGATATTGGTGTATCACATTTCGAAGAAGAAGAATACCACAAATTTCTTGAAATTTTTCTCGTCTGAGCTACTAAGGATCTCAGAACTCACCGGTCCAGCTGTCGATACGGTGACTCTTCGACTCAATCTTGGCAATAGAAGGCTTTTGATCTCCGATCCGCATTTGAGATTGCTTCTCGAGTGTATCGGCTTCGGATTGCCCTATCTTCAAAATGATGAGACCACTTTGCATGCATCGGTTTCTTCTGGGTCTCTCAAGGAATCCCGAGATTTGTTGATCAAATGGATGGAATTGCATTCTGCAGGTGTGGGAGATATTGAGCCTTTCTTGGACCAGATCCAGCGGATGATTATTTCTTCAGACCAGCTCAACTTTGGAGTTGATTCGCTAAATGATCTTCGTGAAGGCAAGCCTTTCGATGAAGACAGAGCGGAAGAACTCGAATTGGATGAAAAGTTAATACACAAGGTCATTGGCTTAGCAAAGAGGAAAGAGTATGATGAAGCCGTGAGTTCTCATATATATGCCGACGACGAATTTATTGGCCCACCCTCTGAATCTGGCTCTAGTGACGAGGAGGAGCCACAAGCACAAAACGAAGGGGGCCGCAGAAAGCGTAGTCGGAGACAAGTGGATAGCGACGATGAAGAGTCTCTCCCAGAAGATGCAGCTCCTCAAAGGCGGCGCCGCGGAGGGAAAAGAGCGATGCCGGCCGATGCTTTTTCTGAAGATGATGCTCTCAGCAAATCGGCGGCAATGGTGCGTGATTCCGACGATGAGTCGGATGAGGAGCGGAACACTGCATTCTTTGAAAAAGAGGAAAAGCTTCGTCAACTAATCTCTCTGACTGGGGGGATTTCCAGCAAAGAACAGCTCAATATGTTCAGAGAGTCATGGCACACCATTCTCAAGTCACAAAGTGGCAATAACGTATCTGAAGCAGTGAAAGCGGCATCTGGTTTGTTTGTAGACGAGCTGGATGAAGAAAGAAGTTTTGCAAAAGTTTTGCAGCCTCAAGGCACCTCGGTGACTTTCGATGATGGCTCATCTGACGCGGATAGCTCATCTGAGGTCGAAGCTGACCTAAAACATAGCGGAGATGAACCTTCCACTGCACGAAAACGAAGAGCCGTAATTGATGAGGACGATGATGAATGATCTAAAGGAGGTCTATATAAGTTTATTCGACGCAGTGAGAGTCGTTGCCATCGTTGCTCAAGCTATCCTTTATAGTCATGTAGGAACTAATTACCATGACGGCAACGCCAAATAATGTACATAATGTGCAAGGTAGCGCTTTTAAAAGAAAGAAGCGGAATTTTTCATCTCTGCTTGATTGTTTCGTGTCGAAATTATCCCATGATAGCTTAACGTAACAGAGAGGTGGGATTATGTAAGCCATTAGAGAGGCAGAAGTGGCGCCAATGAGTTCAAGAATCATGCCGAGATTACATGTGAACAACGACACCGACATTGACGAAAACACCAAGATCGTAGTGATAATAAAATGCTGTTTGTTTGAGAGCTCTAAGTGGGCCGTGCTTCCTGCCGAAGAGCCAACCACAGAACTTGCCAACACAAGATCCTTCAAGACATCTCTAACGACGAATATCTCGAGCGGGAAGGTGGTGAGCATATTGAGGCCAAAACAGAAACGCGCCACATTGATCCAGGCATCATCGCTTCGAAAATTGTTCAAGATATTTCCCTTGATGTTATGGCCAAAGTTTAAGAGCCCAGGCACACCCATGAGGAGGCAGAAACACATGGACACGCCGCACGCCCAGTGCGTCAACTTGGCGAACCTGGAGAGCGAGGCATCTTTGATCGACTGGTAGATGAAGAGTGTGTTGTGGTGACATACTAGAGCAAACGAGATCACCGAGATGCCCTGGAAAAGGTTCTTGTTGATAAGTCTCTCCAGCGCAGTTAACGGAGCTTTCAACGACACGTCTACTGCAGGACCTCGCACAACCGTGATCACCACGATGATAGCCATACCCACAAGCGCAAACCCCAGGGCCTTTGCCAATTTCGAGATGTCTCTATTTAGAGAGAGTGGGTATGAAATGCACGACGTGAACACCACGATAATTACGTTCCGCTCAAAAAGCCACGAGATTACCGAAGTTTCAGGGGACGTTATTGATCGCGGGAGCATCAGCCGAAGCACGTGTGGGATCGTGTCGCCGATAATGATGCAGAACGCCATGCACCCGCCATACGCGAACGAGCTGATCGTGGCTAGGAGCAAAAATCGCCCTGTACGTCCATAGCATGCATTCACAGTATCCTGATACGATCTGGTGTGCGAAAGCTGTGCATTTACTACGATTAAACGAAGTGTCCAATCGATTAGGAATGTCAACACTGCCATTGTCAATATTCCACCTAGAAGCCCGGCGTTTTTCATTGCGAGCGGCTGGCCAATGATTCCGGCACCCAAAATCGAGTTCGCCATGTTCATAAATGCCATGCGCATGCTCGAAGTTCCCATAGGCTCCTCAAATTGTTCCTCCACATCCACCTCCAGGACGTCTTCCGACGTTCGCAGCGGGTGCTGAGGAGAACCGTTTATAGACGCGTTTCCAGCACTTTCGACGTTCCGGTGGGTTTCGGATTCACCTTCGTGCACACTCCTGCCCTCCAGGGGCACTTTCTGATAGACACCTGCCAGCATTACGGTGTGAAGAGATTTCTAAAACACGTTAAGCCGAATTTCAAGATTTAGTTCCGCCTGGTGCACGGGTGTTAAGTTATATCGACATTTCATCGTTCTTATTTATGGGCATACATACACGGTGAAACTTTTTAAACTGTAAGTCTCTATGTTATGTTTTTATTGCATTTATTTCTCTCTTCTTTTGCTGAAATAGGGTTTATTGAAGGTTTATGTTTTTTACGTGCCCGTTTTATAAGTTTGAAATTACGCGCTATAAACCAAGTAATTAAGTTTTTGCAGTTCGTGGCCTTTCTCACGCGCTTAAAGATACAGGTTCATTTTTGACAGATAATACAAAGCTTCAAAGTTAGTTTCCTCATTGCTGAATTCTAAGTATAGTATATGTTAGTGGATTTTTAGAGCTGAAAATCCATCCTTAATACTCTCTTCAATCATACAGAAAACAGAAAATTGGATTAGGAAAGAAGCTCAACATACAATACTCTGTTGGTCGATAAGCTCGGGGGTGTCTGAGATAGAATTAGAGTCATTTTACTGATGTTTCAGTGACTCAATGCTTTTTAAAGATTCTGATCGCCTTTTTCTTCTACACGTTGCTGCAAAGGTTTTCGGTTTTGTTGTAATGTTAAACTTTGTGGCTGCAACGGCGGAGCGCCTGAGTCTTACTGTAGTTTCCAGGTATTGATAATGACTAGCTGTCGTTGTCGCCGAAAAAGATCTTACAAGAATTAAGATGTTACAAGAATTGACCTTTGAGGAAATAGACTTTTGAATAGAAGGTTTGAAAATCTGTGTATTTATTTACGATTTTTAAATTTGTCTAAACTGAATGAGGAAGATTTCTCGAACAAAGCAGCCTGATTAATACAGGCACAGGCCACTCTGCAGTCACCCAGTTACCGCGAGCGATGCTCATCTCCATTCTTCCAACCAACCTATCTTATCTTCTATCACTCATTGGTTGAGAAAAAAGAGAAAAAAACTCATTCTTGAAGAGCCGAAAATGGTTCAAGAAAAAAGAAAGCCTTTCAAGGGTAAGAAACTTCACAAGGATCTTCGTGATTATAAGAATCAGGAGATCAAAAGATCGTTGGTGCACCGAGCCCGGTTGCGGAAAAGTTACTTCAAGCTCTTAGAGAAAGAAGGCATTCCTGGCGGCGATTCAAATGGTAAAGGCCTCGCGGAAGAGACAGAGAAGGCAATATCGGAAGAACTGGGATCAGAGGAACTGGGATCAGAAGATCTGGTTTCCGAGCAACTTTCTGGTAGAGACGATCGAGAAACCGAGGATACCAGTCGTACAGGCCCTTCCTCCAGTAAAACAAGACACGGGGCCCCTCTACCTCCACAAAAAGATGTGCCAAAGCCCCGAGAAGTCCTTCCTTCAAGAAAAAAGCCATTGAATTTTGCCGAACGCGCGAAGTTGGCTCGCGAGAGGAAAGAACACAGGCGTGAGGAGGAGCTCCGGAGAGTCCAAGAGCGAAGACAAAAGCTCGAGCGAGATCAGCGTGAACGCGAGAAGAAAAAGCTTAGTCTTTCGAAACGTACTCGGCGAGGCCAGCCAGTTATGGGTCCAAAGATCAACGATTTGTTAGACAAGATCAAACACAATGGCTCTTCATAGAGCTCCTGAAATCTAGGGTTTCATGTGATTGTTCACTCACCTTTCAAATTCTCATTTAACCACTTAGAAATAATTCAAAAGTGCTAGAATCACACAGGGATCACTAACTTGAACAAAACATCTTTCAGCTCTGGTGAAGATCGGCGAGAATTTCGGATATACTAAATTAATTCGCCTATATCAGACTTTCACATGGGCTTCAAAACAGTTCTTAGAGGATCATGGGTAAGCAAGAGAACCAATCGGCTACTGTCATATTCATGAGACTGTTATAAACGAACTCAGCTGCAAGCAAATACGCGATACAATAGTTTATAAATGTGTTTTCACAAAGGAATGCAATGGATCAACATTAAATTCCGTTTCACGATCTTCGAGGAACAATTGCATTATGCAAAGATGAATTTGCCAGTGAGACATATGATCAGTCATCCTTCCCATTTTCTAAGAAATGAATGGTCGACGCGTGGTGAGAGCATAGTGAATTAAATGAAGAGTGGCTCATATGCTTGGGGAATGCACTGAAAATTGCCTTATCTAAGAAGATCCTCATGTTGAGATGCTCCCAAAAACTCAATACCGAACCTTTTTAAACGTGACGCCTCTTCGGTAGGCCTTAGTTAGTAAGCTGCAATGCGTTTCAACATCGCGTAGCTGACAATCAAGTTAGCATAGTGAGATACCTCGAAGAAATAACAATTAATTCTAATCTATATTACAAGTCGGGAAGTATAATTAAGCACGGGAGGCATAAGCGTTTTTAAAGAACATGAAAACGTCGTAGAAGTAAAGCGAGCCGATACGGTGGTGGTATGTGAGCCACGCACCGACTGTTGAGCGGATGCGACCCCAGGAGAAGCGGCCATATAGCCTGCGGCTGGTCTCGACAGACTCATCGTAGACGGTTTTCGCACAGTAATGGGCCAAGATTAAAAAGGTACGTTCTGGTCCCAATGCATGATTGAGTGCATCGTCGAGATTACGTGTGAGGTCGTTGGTCTTGAGAATCAACAACACCATGCGCGGCATGCTGGCCAAGATCATCATCAAATCTTCGAGCACGCCACTTTGTCCATTAAGCTGACTCTGAATACTTAATACCTCTTGCTCAGAGCGGGCTTTGGAGATATCGTAGTTGAGCGCGTGGTCAGGATCGCGGCCCGTGATAGCCAGGGCGAAAATACGAAACTTCTGGTCACCTGAAACGCCGGAGAACTTCTCGGCATACTTTTTCATGCGCGGCACGTCGTTATCCAAAATTGCCAACCAAAAGTGCGCGTAGTCACGTTTCATCTGTAATGGGATGTACCTATACAAACCATGGTCGTAGAGCACAATCTCGAAGTTGTGGGTAGAATGTGCACGTGAGTCTTTTGGCACGGCACGGATAGCTAAGTTTCCCAAGTGTGGGTCGCAGTGTAAGCCAAAGCCAGGAGTGAATATCATCGTGTTGAAGATATGAGAGAGACACGCCGAAACCTCACCGGTGTTGATTCCATGGGTTTTCATATATGCCAAATCGTCGAGCCGGGCACCGGCCACATATTCCATGACGAGAATACGTTTTTCTGCCGACACGATCCCTGGCACGCGGAGCGCCGTAAGTGCATCGAGCCCAGCCCTTGAAAATTGCTCCGTGGTTGCGCGGGCGTTGTCGGCCTCGTTGGTGAAGTCGAGCTCGACGTAGATCGAGTTCTGGAGCTCGTCGCCAAGCCAGGTCATGGGGTATTCTGGGAACACACGGTTCATGAGTGCAAAAACGGTCTGCGTCATGTACACGTCCAAAGGCACGAACCGAGCAAGCAGCGGATGCTGGACTTTGACGGCGACTTTTTCGCCCGTCGATCTCACCGTGGCTATATGAACTTGTGCTAACGATGCCACGCCCACTGGTTCCGGATCAAATGCGCTAAAATACTCATATAGCGGCACGTGCATGTCGGTAAGAAACATCCGTTCGATTTCCTCCATCGATGACCGTGGACATCGGTCCTGAAGAGGCGTCATTGTGTCTGTCCATTGTGGGGGAAGAAGGTAAGTCAACGCCGATATATGTTGGCCGAGTTTGATATAGATGCCGCCATTTTTCTCAAGTGCACGTAAGGTGATGAGTGCGGCGGCCTGGTGTGCATCTGCAAGGGCATCACTACGAGATTTGTCATCAGCGTACGTTTTCAGAAGCACTTTCCGATAAATTTGAAAACATCTAGTGGTGGCAACTGCCACGACAGAAACACGGCCCACGGCGTCGGTGGCATGGGACACAGAGTCATGTACAGTATCATTGGAGAGATATAGCGCCGTTCCCGCCAAAGGAATACCGATGGCGACCTTGGGCCAGATTCTAGCCCGGGGGTTTGTGGCCTTATTTGTATCCATGCCTGCCTTAGATGAAAAGGCCCGAGTACGAGTGCGGCTATAAACGGCGGACCGAAACACGCGGGGAAACATCGACGGCAGATTTCGGTTGCAGAAGCGAAAGTGTTTATATGCTATGTTTTGCTCAGAGAACTTCGGATGTCCCCGGCTTTTTCTTTGGCTTCTTTATACCTGGTGATTTTTTGTGAGGCTGTTTTGTAGGACAGTGCTCAGATCGCAATCTGTCTGTCTTTCTGCTGATTGCGCACGTGACAGGCGAGCCGTGACCGAGACAGAGGAGTCAGGGACCTTTCATACTCAGATTTCTGTGAAGTGAATTATATATGTAATTTCTTTTTGATATTTGCCTTCTCACTCATAATGAAGATAAGTTTCAAGTCCTTTGTGAATTTGAGGCCTATCATTGTCTTCGAGTCACGTGGCTTACATGAAGTCTTGCAGCCATTTGGCCGAGGACCGTAGGAAAAGGACAACAACGTCTCTCTTCCACCATTTTTAAAAGGTTACAAAATGATATGCGTCTTTTTAGTTTATTTTCAACCGAAAAAACAAAGTGAAGTGCTGAGCTGAACGAAAAAGTGCAACGTGAATTAAACAGTTTAAAGTCCATTTGTGGCGACGCAATTTTTACTCACCTGTTATAGATCCAATGGGTCTATGTCAAGGAAGTACATCAGCACTGTCAGAAGCATGCTAAGATGGTCTGCTTAATCGATATAAAACTTGTTGCAGACCGTGAACAATACTAGTAATGTTATTTGGGAGCTAGAGACGAATTCATTGAAGCTACATAGTTGTTATACGGTTGACGGGTCACCACTGGGTCCTTAAATCAGACGCGTCGGGCAAAATTATTGGTTCAGACTCACTTTACTTCGACTCTTTCGAATTTCCTGCTTATCAGGACTTTGCTCAATGACAACCTAAAGATCTCATTATTTCATCAAACGCTTTGTCAAGTCAAATAAAAGCTCAACTCCAAATTCAGCGCGTTGGATTAGAATTGAACCTGAAGATGATGTGCGGCACTGACTTATTTTCATATGATACTTTTTTGGCCGGTCAATTGCTTATTCTTGCCTACTGTATTTCTATATCCATCACGTTTTCGCCTGAAGAAGTTCCTCCGCTGTTTCGAAACTTTGCTTTTTTGACAGTTTTTACATGAAGACAGATGGTACAACCGGACACCGCAGTAAAAAGACCATACTAATCCGTAAACCCAGCAACACGGATGCTGACTATTTTCTAATTTATCACATGGTAAAAAGAAAATGGAAAAACAAGGGGCATACTGGGAATTGAACCCAGGGCCTCTCGCATATTTGCAAAATTAGCTGGATTTTGGCCAAATGTCTGCCCAAAGCGAGAATCATACCACTAGACCACACGCCCTTAGAGCTGTGGGATGCGTATGAACAATACAATCGAAACAAATAGTGGTGGCAGTACATACAGTCATGTATCGAACATTAATCAAAAAAAAAGGGAGTATTGTCCTAATTGCCACTGAATCGTCCAGCTCGCAAAAGAAGTAAAATAAGCAAGTGAAGTGAGCCGTGGTTAGACACTAGGCATGCCATTTGGGAGTTGGTTACGGGTTTTTTCAATAGGTTTTTATAGTTTTTTTACGGGTGACTGGTCACTCGTAAGTCCTTTAATCAGATGTATCAGGCAAAAAAAAAACTAATCCGAGTGGCCGGCGGCTTGCTAAAATTCTCTTCTTATCGAGTTTTTACTGAGCAAAGAAGTTGGGGAGAGTAGCATTTTGACAGAAGGTGGCTTTAGGCCGCATGGGAATTCCTCGCGCTCGACAACTGATTTCTCTTGACATGTATCACAATTTTGCCAACGACAAGCAGAATTCAGGCGGCTGGTTCCGAATTAGTAACTGTAGGGTTACTAATTTATACTGAGTATGCTGTGTTATTAGTTATAGCTGGACTTATACTTATTTTATCTGTCGTGGGGGCCGTAGCTATAGTGCGTTAATGTTACAATTTATAGAATTATGTCCATCGACGAGATTCGAGATTAAAGCACGAGGATGAATTTTATTCCACACACCTATTGTGGCTTGTTTCATGCTCTCCAAAACTACCCATTGCGTTTTTGCAAGTGTCTCAGGTGGTCTGCCGCAATGAGCGTTTGCGCTTTTAAATACTGAAATTCTCAAGTCGGTAAGTTCGGCAAGAAGATGAGTTCCTGGATCCATGAAAGTTCAATGAATAATATGAATATAAAGACCATTTCCTTTAGCTCGTTGATATAGACAAGACTCGACTACACTAAACTAAACATAGACGTACAGGAGTATAATTTCAAATGTATTGACTTAGAGACTCATCAATTGTCACACGCAAGAAGTTCGGCAAAGACACAAACTTCGATATGGTAAGCTTCGATGAACTTTTCCTACACAAATTTGATAAATCAATTTCTGTTTGTCTCATTCGACTCAGTTTTCTTCCACGAACCTTTTCTCTCAAGCTTCTTTTCTCAAACCTTTGTCTCTTTCACAGGCTGCACCACACCCCCTGTATCCTTCTTACAGATATAACACTTACGGTTCTTTTCACGTTTGAACCTCGACATAAAACAAGCCTGGCAAAAAATGTGTCCACACAGTGTTTTAACCGGCAGACTATAATCTTTTTTACAAATCGGGCATTTAAACGGAATTGGCTCTGTCTTTTCTTTCGTGGCCTCAGATCCACAAATTTTTACAGATTCCCATTCCTTTTCCACTGGAATTTTCTGCCGCAGCTCGTCCCGAATATGAAGAAACTTACACGTATCCCCGTATCCACAATAGCCCGTTTGCTGGAAATCCTTGCACACATCTGGTTGGAAATCTGTGAGTGTCGTCACACGAACGTTTTTGGGCGCTGCCTTTGGCCCAACGATGCGTGGTTGAACTTCATACCCTGATTCTGTTTCACCTTTGGTAGCACCTTCCGTCTCCGAAAACACCGTCTGTGAAACATCAATCTTCAGATTCTTGGGTTGATTCGTATAGTCAACTTCACGGACGGGTTTCAGATCGACTCTGCTTTTTTTGAGCGGTCTTTCAGCTGGAAAAGACGATTCTGTGTTTAAATCAAGATTCTCTTTGGCATCTTCTCGTCGCTTTGATGCATTTGATGTTTTCAAGCTTCTTTTTTTGAACATACCAGTTGAATGTTCGTGCAAAGTGGCAGCCGATATTTGTCATGGGCAAAACACCCGTACACCAAAAAGAAACCACACTTATTAGTCGGAATTTGAGGCTTTAGGGATTAAAATTTGATAAAAAGCTAAATAAAAAAAAGTATGTAACATGCTGACACAACGAGAGTGCCGAAATTGCCTCAATTGGTTTGTAAAACAATTGGTCTGACTAATTAACCCAGTAATATCGGATTGAAAAATATCCGTGTTAGTTTAGTGGTTAGAATCACCGCTTGTCGCGCGGTGGACCAGGGTTCGATTCCCTGACACGGAGTTTTTTTGGTATCTTTCAAGTCAATATCAATGCTTGTCCTACAGGCTCGGCTCTTGTGAGGTGCACCTTTTTTTCGGCCAGTCCGCCCTACATCCAAAAATATGGACTATACGTACTTAGGAGAGTTTATTCTCTCGAAAAAATGGGTGCTATGGCTTGCTTTCGCCTACTTCGTGCTCCCATTCTCTGTCTATCTCATTGTACCGTTTTTCATCCATCGGAAGTCGGTGCTTACCCGGAAATCAGTGTCGATACTCGTGCTTGGAGACCTTGGGCACTCTCCACGAATGTGTTATCATGCTCTATCGTTTGCTAAGCTTGGATTCTTTGTGAACTTATGTGGATATATTGAGACCGAGCCTCCTTCAAGGCTCATGGACGACTTGAACGTCGATATTATGCCGATCCGGCCAATACACAATACAAGAAACTTACCGTATATTGTATTCGCCGCCTTAAAAGTGACACAGCAACTATTCCAATTATTGCAGGTTTTGCTAGATCTCCGCGGAAGTGAGTTTTTCATGGTTCAAAACCCGCCGTCAATGCCTATTCTTATAGTGCTTGTATTGTTCATCAAAATCTTCAGTCCGCGATCCCGGCTCATCATCGATTGGCACAATTTGAACTATTCGATTCTCAATCTAAAATACAATAATTTGCGCCATCCATTGGTGCGCTTCATGAAGTTATACGAGTGTTTTCTCAGCAGGTACGCGTGGCTTCACATCACCGTCACACACCAGATGAAACAGTATTTAATAACGGAATTCGGAGTTCCAACAAGCTCTGTGCTCACGCTTCACGACCGCCCAGGCCCCCAGTTCACACCTCTTTCCATACAAAAGATATCTAATATTTTAAGTAGCCACGAGCTCTTTGCCGACATTCCACATATCGATCAGTATAAAATTGTGGTCAGCGCCACATCATTCACGCCGGATGAAGATTTCGACATTTTGCTTGATGCCTTACACATCTACCATGAGTCCAAAATTGAAACCACACCGATCTTTGTGGTGGTCACTGGAAAAGGTCCTATGAAAGCCCGGTTTTTAGACCGTGTGGAAGCTCTCAAATTTCTGAAAAAAGTCGTGATCAAGGCCGCTTGGCTTTCCGCAGAAGATTACCCCTTAATTCTAGGCGTGGCGGATCTTGCTGTTTCTTTGCATACTTCCCTGAGTGGGATCGATCTTCCGATGAAAATAGTCGACTTTTTTGGCGTAGGTGTGCCTGTGGTCACGCTTTCATTTCCTGCAATTGGCGAATTGGTGAAAGATGGCCAAAATGGGTTAGTGACAAGGGAAAAAGCACACAAAGGGAAAAGACAAGTCCACGAGGAAATCTATACGCTTCTATCCAAAGCATTGGGCGACGAGCTGTTACTAGCCACACTTAAAAGGGGAGCTATGGCCGAAAGTAAGGAAAGGTGGCAAGAAAACTGGTCGAGGCTTTTGGCTCCGAGGGTATCTTGAATGTCTTGAATGTTTCCGAAAAGTAAACTTCTTTCAAGAAGAACGTCTAATATAGATAAGGTGCGGGAAGTTGGGCATGTGCTTTGCTTACGTCCATCATGTGGTGTGTTTCCTGCTGATGGCAAGTTCTCAACTGAGTTAACTCAAGAAAATGCATATAATATGGTACCTATGGTGAAGTTCACTTTCAAACTCCCCCAGATTAAGTTTCCCTTAGTTGCGCTTGCTTTAAATATAGGCGATTTGGAATTTTGTGTCTTTGCTACTGTGATCACGTAGCAAATACATACCCCAATTGTGTTTGATTATGACATTCTTCCAAACACTTGATGGGTCATTTCAATAAAGACTTAAGAATTTCGTCATTGGTCTTCGGCGTCGGTGATCTTTGGTGGTCTTCCGACCCCATACCGGTTTTTCAATACCAGTTGAAGAAATCGTGTCCCGGCTTGCCGTCGCCTTGACACAAAATGATCATTCACGAACGATTTACGAAGATGAAGCGAAAGCATTCAATGTGCATCCCGTATAAATAGAAACCCCCTGAGCTAAAGAAACAGGATAAAAAAGAATTGACCCGGTTTTCAGTTTTGTGGTTACCAGATGATGAGGATCTGCACTGCCAAATGCCGGCAGGACCATCACTAGCTGAGCTTAATAAGCCCAATTCACATTCATGGTATATCTTTGTCAAATGATGTAGGCCTAGTAACTCGTACTTTGAAACCTTGATCGTACTCTCTGTCGTTGCTCTAGAGTAAAATGGAATCATACCAAGATACCCGAAGTCTTTCATCTTGGATTTGATTTTTAACAGCCAACTATAGCTTAGTGAGATGTTTATATTTCTCAACAATGTCTTCATTCTCGTCTCGCCTACCTGGCTTTGCGGTCATATTTCTCGACGTCCAGAACTGGAAACCATCGTCGATATACGCATCTGAATACTCGTGTTCTGGAATTTCTGTCCACACGGCATTATCACGCACCAAGAGTTTTGTGAGCCATGCGCAAAACTTTGCCGTTTCCGTATGATGGTACCCACCGCCACCGAGCACGAGGAAAGGAATTTTGGAGAACCGGTCTACGAGCGAACAAAGAGGCCGGGAAAGCCCGTCAATGGTCAAATTCCATTCCCCCGAAGGATCACATGCGAGCCCGTCGCTACCACATTGAAGAACAATTACATCCGGACATATCTTGTCAATAAGAGGTACGACAATTTCTTCAACGAGATCGTTAAATGTTGCATCGCCAAGTCCACGTTCGGTGGGCATGTTATATGCGCCTCTTATTGAAGTGGCACCTGTGCCTGGGAAAAAACCAACGTCGTGGCGATGCACGGAACAAGTGTATACATTTTTCAGAAACCGGAACGCAGCCTCAACGCCATCGCCATGGTGGAGGTCGGCGTCTAAATAAAACACTTTTTTGAATCTTGTGCGGAGGCGAAGAATCGCCAATACTATATCGTTCACATAGCAAAATCCACTGGCGCTGGACTTCAGAGCGTGGTGTCTTCCTCCGTGCCAGTTGATTGCCACGTTTTGCGTTTTGGGATCGTTCGATTTGGAAATAAGTACGTTAGCAGCGGATAGACTGGCGCCTGCCATGTACTTAACATATTGCTTGAGGTTGGGGAAAACAGGACAATCAAAGGCTAGCCCATGTGCGTCGTCCAATTTATCTAATTGTAGATCTAGGCCAGACTCCTTAAAGTCACTCGAGTTCTTTTCCGAATCTCCATCAAAGTCCTCATCCAGGTGAGGTCTTTCCTTTCGATTTAATTTCCGGTCCTCCAGTCGATCTTTCAAAAGCCGTCCCACATATTCCGGGGCATGGAACCCACAAAGATCTGCTTCCAGAGCAGGAACCACATCGTAAATCAGACATTTTTCATCAAGTGCGTATGCCCCTATCAATGTGTTGATCATCGACAGTCTTCCGAGATTCGAAGGAAGTTCATCACACGCTTTGGCCACGAGCGGCGATAAAGAAATGTGGACTTTTCTTTCACATTCCTGATCATATCGCATGGCGGTGGGAAGGTATGTGCGCATTCAAAAATCCCATGTGAGTGGTTTTGTGGCCGCGGTACTTGTAAGAAGGGAAAGAAGGAATTTAAGCACTGGGACTAGACACTGAGAAATGAGGCCTCTGATTTTAGAGCACTAATGGGCAAACAAAAAGTAGTATTGCCAATATCAACAATATCCCGCGCTTTTTTCTTTGAAGTAAGACCAAAGGATTTAACATGAAAATAATTCATCACGGCCAGAGCCAGTTCAAACATTAAATAGTTAAACACCTAACTCCAGATTTTTTGGTACAATCGAGAGAGTAAGAGCTGTTATTTCGAAAAATAAAAGTACAGAATACAAGAACTGGTTCTAGCCATTGACTTTGGAGATTGTCTCGAACAAAAATCATCACATTCAACGACTCTAGCATTTAAATCCAATGATATCTTAGTTTTGCATCTGGGACCATTTCTCTGCAACCTAGAGCTGTTTGCAATTTAAAGACGGATACCGATATAAATGATTTTGATAAAAGTCTTGTATTTCACTCAACACCAGTTATCAGCTGTAGAAAGCATGAAACCAGAAACGAAAAATCAGACGAGAGCTATAGTCTTACTTCCGTGACTTTGAAAGATCTGATGCAGTTGAGTGCTTAGAGCAGACATATGGAAGAAGAAACGGTCCATTAGATCAGTAAGATCTTGTGCGAATCAAGTAGATTCACTGCAGTTCTTCAGCACAAAATTCGTTCAATACCAGCGGAATAAGTTAAATAACCATGTTCTTTTTGGCGCACGACTCTGATAACTTCCGCTTAATCCTTGCCAAATGCTTTCTCCATTCTTCGATGCCCGTTCTCATTGACAATTGTTGCTCCTTTGAAAAACTGCAAAGCCTCACTAAAGTCTCTTGTAGTTCCACCTCTTTCAACATCATTTTCAACAAATTCGAGACACGCGAGACACCTCCTTTTTCGAGAACGCACCATAGATGGTCTTCAAACATGGCCACATCCTCAGGATGCGGTCCTTCATCCCCTGTTGTAAGCTTTATCCATTCATGTATCTGCGCCACCAAGTCATGGTAATTGATTATTCTTGAATTGAATTTGGGGAATTCTACTGCTTTTGGTTGGGATTGAAGCCATTTTGTGTCCAATACCCGATCACGCATTTGCCTTTCAAGAGCTTGTTTGCGCTCAATTTTAGTTTTCATTGAAACGAACGCCAAACGCTTATGCTTTTTCTGCCATTCAAGCTCCTCCATGAATTCGTCTCTTATAGATGATGGGATCTCATTCAACACATCCTCGTCATATGACACGGTATCATTATAAGGCGCAGCTACAGGTGATTCACTTCGCCTCTGTTTTTTCACGGGTGATTCCTTGAGCCTTTTCTTCTTCGTGGGCGACTCAACCACTCTTTTGACCTTATAATCTCCGTTTGGCTGCGTGGGAAATACTTGTTGAAGATAAACTTTAGGTCCACCTTCTGAAGGTTTCTTTTTAGGGCTTCTCTCTTTTCCAGAAACAGGAATTCCCCGTCGAAGTAGCTCCTTCTTTAACTCCCTCTTGATTTCTTCTGGGAGTTGATTGAAGACATCCCAATCCACAGATTCTACACCAGTGACTCTTTCAGCAAAGGGCACGTCTTGCGAAAGCATGGGTGAAGGAGCAGTGTCAGTCCGCACTTTTTCTAGTTTTCTCGTAAAAACTAATTTTTGCTGACGTTGCTTCTTCACACTCTCGATATCCTCAAGTTTTGACATACTCACAGCTATTCCTCGGAGGTCCTGAGGAGGAATGTTGAGGGACCGGTAAAGTGCCTTCATTTCTGATCCTAGAATACCCCAATCATTCGTTGCCACTCCTAATGAGGAGGACCTGCTGACAAAGATACACTTGCCTAATCCCAAAAACTTCGGCGTGACCACGGGTGCATCGGGTGCCCTCCTGGCCATACGTAGAGTGATGGAAGAGCCACATGCTCCCAAGTCTATTAGTCGCGAGTGTAGTTCTTTCGCCAAGCTGATAAGAAATGTCTCCGCTTCCACAAAAAGATCAAAACGAATCCCGTAGTTGACATCCACAGAGACGGTCTTTCTGCCCAAGAGTGCTTCGCTTGAACTCAAGTCAAGATGAATTTTCGTCAGGTCTCTTCCATGACAGTTTTCGTAAATCTTGAACCCAGTTTTTTCTCCAAAAACTTGAGCGAGCCTTTGGCTTGCGAGTGTTCGTACCTCCCGTATTGAAACCGGACCTGGCTCAGAATGACCGAGCTCTTCCGAAAGACGGCTGGCTAAACTACTCCCCACTCCAGGTATTTGCCTCACATCAGTTTTATCGAGATAATCCTGGATGTTTTCATGTAAAAAAAAATGGCCGTCTGGCTTTGCGGTTCGTATAGCCATCTTCGCCAAGAGCACGTTCAGCGATGCGCCAATGCTGACAGGACAGTTGGTCAAGGCAAGTATGTCTCGCCGTATTTCAGCACAGAGCTCATTGACATTTTTGGCGAGATCGTCCCCGTGGCAATAAGAAGTTGCATCAACCAAAACTTCGTCAATCAGGACGGGGTAGATTGAGTCAAAAATTCTCTTAGAGACAAGGTATGAGTAGAAGGCGTGTGAGAACCTCTCATACGACTCAAATTCGTAGTCCACAACCTTGAGCTCTGGACACCGCTCGAGAGCACGTCCTAACCACATGCCATTCGAGACTCCGAAACTCCTTGCCACATAATTACAGCTGGCCACGTCCGAAGACCTTCCCCCATGAGAAACCGCAATGGGATCTTTTTGAATATCTAAATGAGGGTGTTTGAGGACCGAAGCCGTCGCAAAAAAACAATCAAAATCGATGTGCAATATAACAGGCTGTGCATCGGCATTCTTTGGAGGACACAGATATCCGCGAGCTATCAAGCGGAGGAATTTGGACTTGAGATCCGACTTCCACGTGCTAAGGTGATGAAGTCTTGAATTTGCAAAAAAGTGCTTGAGAAAATCAGGATGTTTCGCATCCATCTGTGCAAAAGCCTGTCTCGGTTTGGAAACTTTGAGCTGAGAGAGATTTGCCCTCTTTGATACATCCTGCTCAGTTCCAGCGTAATCAACAATTCCCACCTCAGCTGAGGGTTCGCTGACCAGATTGCTTTGAGTTTGGTCAATAAAAGGATTAGAACTATCGCCAGGGACTTCCGGTTCCATGTCCAAATTAGGATTGGTGAAAACATCAGGATTCTCGGGATTCTCGGTTTCCAGGCCATCATCAGAGTCGCCCACTTTCAGGAACCCGAGTCGTTTCTGAAGCGGCGCGATATCGTCTATAAGCCTGTATTCTTTCCAGTCAAGCAATTTTTGCTGCTCGACGCAATCGGCTATCCATTTCGCTTTGACCACACGATAGTTTTGATATTGCACACGTTTCCGAGGAGTGAGCCGGTCGCAGATAATATGAGTGGCGGCGTTCTTATTAGCAAGATAGCTGAGAAACGTCCCTCCATGTAGAATCACCAATTTATGGATCGTTGAAAGCGTGGGCGTCGTGTTACCGTTGACGAAAATCTTGCATCCCGCAAAAATCCGGGGGATTTCTGCCGACTGACCGTTCGCTACACGCCGTTGCTTTTCCCATCGAATATAGTCCCGGTCAGACACCTGTTGTTTCCTGTACTTGTTTTCGAAGTATGTTTCATAATCGCCAAATTTGTGTTCCGGACCCACTTCCGAAAACCCGCTGATATCTGCGATATCCACATCGGCATTGAAGATATCGGCATCTTGCTTCTTTTCAACGGAAAGACTTGCTCCCATGTCGTGGTCGTGAAATTCTCCTTGGTCATAGAGTCCAGCTAGATCTTCAGGCTCCACGAAATCGCCATCAAAACCAATGTCAGGATTTCTTTCAATATTCTTATTATCGTCAATATCATCGATATTAGAAGTATCGTTGTTTTCTTTTTCATAGGCATGGAGGCCATGGGTAATATTGTTCTCAGGATCCTTCGAAAGATCTTCATTTTTCTCATCGTGTTCCGTGATTGCATCCGAATCTTCCGCCTCCGAAGTTAACTTTTCTGAAACTGTATTCCCCTGTTTATCTTCGATTCCAGAAGTCTCCCCTGAATATTCTATACTCAAACCCTTAGGAATAATTTGTCCATGGACATTGTGTTCCTGACGCTGTTCGGGCGACGCCAGTGCTGCCAAAAGAGCCAACTGGTTTCCAGGCACTGGCGCCCAATCCGAAGCATGTGAAGATGCCGAATTCAAAGCAGAAACTGGAGCATCTAATCCTACAGGAGCCCCGGTCAAACGTAAGAGCTGCGAATCTAATTCGTCATCAAAGGGGTCAGATGCAAGTGAAGCCGCCAGACAAAGAAACGGGTGGCGGGTTTTGCCGCCGGTGATTGTATTAGGGTTATCGTCTGTAAAAACATCTTTGATGACCTTATTTGTAGAGTCAGGAGTCGAAGTTCCCACAAAAGACTTGCTCTGTATAAATGTGTGCTTTTGTCCGTGTTCGTAAAGTTGGCTGTTTTGGCCATTTGGAACCTGTGAAAGCTGGCTGAGGGTGTTGATATGCGCTATGAGCTGTGACTCGTCCAACAGGCCAAGGAACGACGGGTATGAAGATTCGTCTGCCATATCCCATACATCTTTCTATGGGAGTATCGCTAGAAGCACCTTACAAATATTAGAAAGTATGTAAACTCCCTATCACCTGGGACTGAATTCAGAAAAAGTGAGTATCTAAGGCTAAGTACATAGATGGCGTGAATGACGTCAGGGAACAAGGCGCGTGCCTCTGCTGTACTTTTTGCAAAAGTAAGCGCACTACCACACAGAATCCTTTACTCTGTGCACGCACAATTGAGGGATCATTGGCCTTTGCGGCCGAGAAGAATACACATGTGCCAACACTCTGAGATACAAGGCCAACTGTTGACAGTTGGCTAGTGTATCTATGGCCAAATGAAATAATGAAATCAACGGTGGTTGGGTTTGTAGGCCATGCCCTTCCTAACCACATATGTCCCGCGATTGGATACCTTTATATAGTACCAATACATGACTAACGAAAAAAAAGAATGCTATTACTCACGTACTTAATATCCGTCATAATCCGAAAGATCCAAAAAGACGACAATCTACAAAGAAGGAGTTTTGAAGATGTTTTTTTTTCGAATAAGGTCTGCTCAAAAACAAAGTTCACGACTGACTATTCTTCTTTGTTGGTCAATTGACACCTTTTAGAAGGCATTCAAATGCTTGGCTTATAGTCGAGCAAGTCAAAGAAGCACCTGGCTTAATATTAGATACACAGCTACTTGCAGCAGAGATGCGAGTGTTCCGTTCTCGAACTCATGTTATGCTAGTGTCGTCCTTCCTTGTTGACTCCTCGAATTCTCAAAGTATTCACTTTCTTTTCATTACGTGGAGGGATGAAAGGAGATCTGGTCATTTCAAGATAAGCTGACGCGAAGCGCGATTCTAATTTAGCTCGAGCTCGACTTAGGATTTTGTTTGGGGAAGGATTTTGTTTGGTGAAGGATCAAGGCTTATGTACCACCAACGCAATCCAGAATTGCCACTCTAAAATTAGATTCAGGATTCTAAGCAATTTCATCAATTCTGAGAACAGGTTGTTTCCAGCATCGATACCAAAGCCAATGAAGCGCCTCTTTGCAGCATAATTTGATGTCCACACTCTGGTATCACCGACGCAACACGAGTACGAGGAATCACGAAACCAAGATATTAAGAGGACCAATAAATGTTCATGCTCAAAAAACCTTCAGAATGTCCTTAACACAAAAGCGTCAATGACTAGGGCGGCTGTAACTATCACGTGCCACCCACCTAAACCACATATTTCGTGGCTGCGACGTACGGCATTGCAACCAGGAGGGGACAGGCACCCATGACACATTTGTGGTGAATGAAAGCATGAGGTCAAAAATAGTGATGCGGATGAGTGGAAACAATTTGAGGAGGCTCATGAATGAAACCAAAAAAGGTGCCGCTGAAGTGTTGAATACTCAAAAGTGAAATCTACCAAAAAACTCATCGTTCTTTCTGTTTCAAGGAAAGAGGGATACAATTATCATCAAAATATACAAAATGTCAGTCACCGAGTCTAACTCTGCAACATCCCCTTCGTCTGTCTCGCCAGTCTCTGAAGAAAAAACCACGCGCTGTTATAGGTTTGAAGCCGATTTTGAGAATCTTCGTGACTGGCCCGCTCGTGCAGTGGCGTGGCTAGCAATGATGGAAGAGAACGTCCGTGCAAGAGACGACTTAATTACGGAGAGACAGAAGTACGAGTTTTATGCGAGTAAACTAGGTTACGGGCCGGCCACACGGATGATGTGGGCACGTAAACTGGGCCAAGTTAGGGATTTACGTACGTTCATCGAATGGTTTAAGGAGCGATACATTGACTTCGTTGAGAAGAATCGGCTTAAGACACGCTACGAAAATGTGAGGCAAACTACCACTGTCCACCAATACATAGTGGACTTCGAACGGGTTCATCGGGCGAATTACCAACTAGTACCGCTCGACCGCGTGGTACGTATTTTCTGTAAGAACCTACGCAACAGAAACTTGGCCCAATGGATCGAAACTTCCCGTGATCCTGGAATGGATCTTGAAGATATTATGGTCATGACCATGTTCTGCATTGATGAGCGACGCATTGACCGCCTCGGGTTCGATATGGCCCCCTTACAGCCACAAAACTCCGACTGCTCGTGCATTCATGATGCCCCACAGAGCAGCACGATTTTGCGGCCAAAAGTGGTGGTAACTTCCGCGGAGCTGGGCCAGCGTGTCAACGATGAGCCCAAGACCGTGAAGGTTGATGTCCAGAAAAGAAGCTAATGTGGATACATACGCATGCATTGATATTGATAAGGTCTTTTGGAATTTACGACCAAATCCTTGTCGGTTTGAAAGGCGCTGACAAAGATGATCACGTGGCGTCCTTTGAGGTTAAGATCCGAATGCACGACACGTTCTTATGGGTGAAATGAATATAACCTAGTAAAGCGCCGGCTGCGTTTCTCCGCAGAATGAGATTGAATCCTGTTGACTCACATGACGTCACCGTTTGGTCTGGCCTGGTGAGCGTTACTGTCGTCGAGTTCCAAAATTAGAAAGAAGTCTCATAGTCATTTTCCAATAACGTTTGAGACCTCGAACTAATTATATATTTATGCCAGATAAACCTGTTTCTATATTGTTTGAAAGAATAAATTAGCTTGGAATTTTCCACTTCTCCAGTGATGGACAGTGATGGATAGGGATGGACAGTAATGGATAGGGATGGATAGGGATGGATAGGGATGGACAGTATTTGCTCAGCTTTAGATTATGCATACTACTATTCCTTCCCAGTAGTTTGCTTCTCAAACTCTGCTCTTAAAATAGCGGACGGCGTATCAAGATTCAGAGCAAGAACAAACATTCTTTTGTGAGACTCTTCCTGTGTGGGTGGGGTTTCCAAGCTTATCATTGGTTCACAAGCGATACGGTCATTGGTTTATGAGAGATTCTTTCGCTGATTATACTTAAAACGCTTCATTTCACATGTACTCATTGTTGAGTGCTGCAGAATGAGACGTGCCATTTCAGAAGTCGTGCGAAACCCAAGGCTAGGCTTTCAGTGAACAATGCAAGTACGTAATCCTATTCAGAGTTAGTATTATAATATTACCAAACGCCTGTTGGATCTTTCTTCATTTCTACGCTTCTCAAATTCCAATATTCTATAACCCCCATTTTGTTGTTCTTCTCCTGAATATGTTTGCTCACATTGAACCCTTTTTTCCTGTTTCACCTCCGCCCCCACGGTCATTCTCCTGCAGAGCCCCGCGCCCCAAATGCCGAGATCGAACCCGCCAAAACTTTTTTGATGTGTTGTTATTCTTTCCTTATATTGACTATCTTAATTGTACAATGGTACGTAACAAAAATTGAAGGTGTTAAAGAACCAGCTATGAACATGGATATTGGGCCGGTTCAAGCCGGTAATACTAAATGTGTTTGGAGGCAAATCGTTAGTGTGGGTTTGACGTTTCGAATGAACCAGCGGGACAGTCGGCAATGTCCTGAAAAGATTCCTGAAAGTGTACATCCGACTGCAAATCGCGTCGAATTTATTGCAGCAGACAAACGGAAAGGAGGGGGAAAGTGGAGACAGGATCACAGAGAATTGGAAGGGGCTTCGGGTTGATGCGCCAATTGACAGGATCTCAGTGTTCAGGAATCCAGATCCAAAAACTCCTAGGCGTCTTGGAATCCGCTCTTTGCTCGTGTTCTGAAACGCGGCTGCGTGTCCTGTGTCAGAAGTGTTCCAGATCTAGCACTCCAGCTGCTTAGCTGTGGTGAGCCCCTGCTTACCTTGGGGTCACCCGGCGCGTCCCTGTTTCTTTCACGGACACGTCACTGCAGATCAATTCCCGATCATTACACGGATTGTATCGCTCTCACCATCCGAAAACCTCATAATACAGCACATTCAAAACATCTTCTCCATTTTTTCATTTGCATCCAACCCTAGTTGATAGACAGCTACTAACATGGCCAAGGCTGAGAAATTATCCGAAGAACAAATTGCTGAATTCAAAGAGGCTTTCTCTTTGTTTGACAAGGACAGCGATGGAAAAATCACCACCAAGGAGTTGGGCACCGTTATGAGATCTTTGGGACAAAATCCTTCTGAGAGCGAGTTGGCCGACATGATCAACGAAGTCGACACGAACAGTGACGGCTCGATCGATTTCCCGGAATTCTTGACCATGATGGCCAGGAAGATGAAGGACACGGATTCTGAGGCTGAGATTGCTGAGGCGTTCAAGGTTTTCGACAGAAATGGAGACGGTAAGATTAGTGCCGCCGAGTTGAGACACGTTTTGACCTCCATTGGCGAGAAATTGTCTGATGCTGACGTGGACCAAATGATCAGAGAAGCCGACACAAACAATGATGGTGAAATCGATATCCAAGAATTCACACAATTGTTGGTTGCTAAATAAGAGTCAAGTTTCTCCTGCGCTGGATTCTGCTAGCAATCCGTGTTATCTGGCGACCAAAATCTCGACGTTATTTGCTTTACCAACATCCTCCATAAAGTTATTTTGCGCTTGTTTTCCTTAATGATTGACTGCTGTCACAGAGTCGGTGCCAACTCCTCATCTTACGAATATATTTGTTTTGGTATATACTGACTAATACAGAACCTGAAGACTTTTTATTCTTCACCTCGTCTATTCCTCGTTTACCTTCTTAAGCTGGGCGGGCGACTCATGGACCTATTTCTCAGAATCGTAGATGACCTAGGGAAGGCATGTCTCGTAGAAGGCTCGAACTCTATGTTGGGATCAAACCTATCGCCGTCTTCTTCTTCGTCGTGATGTTGCGTGATATTACCGTCTTGACCCAAATTTCCCCGAGTTGTTGAGCCGTTCCCAAAATCAAGTTCGTTGATGTTCCTGTTCACGAGATATCTCAAGGCATTGTACCATGTATTATGTCTTTGCCTTGTAGGGCACGTGATTTTGATCGACTTGAACTTGCTGTAAACGACAATACTCTTGTAGTGAAGCCCGGTAGGGAGAGGATTGTTGTCCTCTACACTTTCCACTCTTTCAATGGCCATGGCCTTTGTCTTGACCTCAGATGGGTTGGTCAAGACTGGGTTCGAAGAAGACCAATAGAGAGTCAAAGAATATGGGTGCACCCAAAAATATCTCTCATGACGACTTGAAGAGATGGAACTCAACGGGCCAAGCTTTCTGTAGTATTTGAACAAGTACTCTCCAATAACAACCTGAGTGATTGCTGGGATCATCGAGCGATCTGTCAACGAAATATTTGTTGCAATGGACAATCCCGTGAGTGAATCGATTGCGCTTTGTTGAGATTCCACAGTCAAGTTGGACCGCATAGATCTCGATTGTGGAAGTCGGCTCCTTATTGGAGGTTTTGCAAGGGGACTGGACACACCGACGGAAGTCGTTGGCGAATAAGTTTTTCCTGAATCATCGCTATCCAGATTGAGAACAGGGGTCTTTGGCACGCTAAACTCTTTGACATAGCCTCTCTTCTTTGCGTGTTGTTTAAACAAGTCATCGTTTGCCTTTTCTATATTTAGCGACTCCAAGCGACTTAACTTTTCGTAGTAACTTGTCGGAATAAGGGTGACTTTGTCTGCATCAGGTGTCCGCACAACCGTGGTTGGCACAAAAGCCTTATCGGGAACACAGAGCAACTGCCATTCCTTGGCAGCTTCAACGAATAAGCTTTTGTTTTTGAGAGTATCTTGCGCTTTCTTCAACTCATGATACTGCGAGCCGGGTACAACGCTAAATCCTAGATCTTCGGCCCTAGTCCGCAATTCTTCCTCAGACAAGCCTGAATTATGTTCTTCTGCGGAAGTCTTCAACTCTTGGTACTCGCTCTTATCCAAAACGACCAAATCGAGTCTTCTCAGATTCTGTATGAGAGTCGACTTAGTGAGCTCCCGTTCAGGTTGCTGGCCCAAACTATGTATAGTCGAGTCCTTTTCAATCAAACTTTGCCTAAGCTTGGTCAATTCCGCAGAAGGCAAGACTGCCATTGAAAGGGCAGCAGCGGCTTCAGTGATCAAGGTTTCGTCCCCGTAGATCTTCGACTTTTCCAAAACTTCATTGTAAATCGGTTGATCGATGCACACCATTCCCAACCTTTCGGCGCTCAACTTCAATTCATCCGCACTCAAGGCTAAAGTCTCTTCGGCATCGGTAAAGCCCCGCGAAGAAGACTCTGGGCTAACTGCGAAGCCCTTTTGTTCTAGCCAAGCAATAACTTCTTCAGTAACAGAGTTAGATTCGAAATCCTTCTCTTTGTTTACCACAATCAAGCCCCTATCACGCGCAGCTTCCGCAAACTTCTCAGAAGATGCTGCTGTAGAGTTTGACTGTAAGAAGGCATATTTGGGTTTTGAAACCACTTCGAATCCCCGTAAACGCAATTCGTTTTTGACAATATCAAGCTCTTCATCGTCCGTTGGCAACCTGAAGGTTCGGGCTTCCTCCAATTGTGACAAGAGGCTCGCGTGCTCATCTTGACTGAGCAACACAAGGCTATTTTCGCGTGCAATATCATCAACACTGCGTTCACTTCGTTTTTTGAGACTAGCATAGTCTGAAACAGGTACCAAGATAAGATCAGATAAGCTTGCTTTTTCCATCAAATAAGAGTTTGATGGCGAATGAATTTGTTCGCGCAATGCCTTAAGTTCATTTGAAGGAATCACTTCTAGGTTCTTTTTCTGTGCTTTGATCTCCAACGGCTCCTCACATTCTTTCTTCATCTGATCAAACTCCTCTGTTGAAACGAGAGTCATGCCATGATTGCGAGCATTTAGGGTAAGCTGGTCTATGGATGGCTTATTAGCTTTAAGAAGCATCATGTCATATTCCTCATTGGAGATGACCTTGAGATTCTTGCCGGAAATGTGGTCATCAATTGTTCTGCCTGCTTGTTGATTTAGCTGAGCTAAATCTTGGGATTTTACCGGTTCGTAGCCATGCATTGCAGCGGCCACTTTGATATCAGCAATAGATGGCAGGTTGGCCTTTGAATAGAGTTGATCGAACTCTCCAACGGAAACAACCATCAAGCCTTTTTTCGCAGCCCTCTCCTCCAAGCTGTAAGAAGCTTCTCGCCTCAATACAGCCAAATCACTCTCATCCACTAATTCTTTATTCAAAGACTTGGCACGACCTGTCAAATATTCGAGCGATGGGCTGTCCAATTTCGAAACTAACGCATGGTACTCAGCTACCGGTAAGACCTTCATATTGGCCTCAATAGCCTTGTCCTCTATTGATTTGGAAACATCAGCATGTAATTGTGCTAGCTCATTCTTGGGTGTCGCAGCGAAGCCATGCTTCTCCGCAAGCTTCTTCATACCTTCCACACCAAGAGACTGTTCGTACTCCTTTGAGTCAAGTACAACCTTTCGATCTTTCTTTGCCCTAGATTCAAGAGACTCCTCGGATTTTTCTCTCAATTGGTTCAACTCGGCCAAAGGTATTGTGGCAAGTGACAACTTCAATGCTTTTTCATGCACAGTTTCTTCCAGTTTACTTTTCAATTTATTGTATTGGTCTTGAGGCACCAAAACGCAACCCAATTTGGCTCCAAGATCTTCGAGTGTTTTGAGTTCAGGGTTCTCCATGAAGCCCTCGAGCTTCTTCAATTTCTCTGAGTCTTCATTTAATACCGCGAGTGTAGTCTTCAGAAGCACTGCCATTCCGGAAGCATCTGCTTTAGAAACTAATGTTTCATTGGCTTCAGCAAACAACTTTTCAAACTCGGCATTTGGTATCACGCGTGATTGAAATCCTTTTGCCTTTTGTGACAAGTACTCTAAGCTTGGGGCTTCGAGTTTCGCAACCAACGTTTCATACTCTGTTTTTGACACAGCCACAAGACCCGCCTTTTCAAGCTTGGTGGATACTGGCTCTGTATGTGCAACAAATTCGTCTTTTGTAACGACAACATGGCCCATATCCTCGGCGCTCTTGCTCAAATAGTCCAATGTTGGTGAACTAACTTGTTTCACCAAATAATCATGGTCATCCTGTGATAACACGATACATTTTTGAGCGGTGGCCCTGTCATGAAGATAATCAATCAGTGGGTTTGCAAGAGAACTCTTTAGAGTTTCGTATTCCTCTTGACCCAAGACAACACATCCAGTTTCTGCTGCCAATTCCAGAACCGTCTTTGCATCCTTCTCAGACAAGCGAGCAAATGTAGCAGAATCCATTAAACTATGCCCATTTGCTTCTGCTTGTGATTTCAAGTAGGCGATATCAGGCTTTTGGAAAGACTTTTCGATGGTTTCCAACTCCTCGACCCTAGTAGATGGCAAGAGGATTTGGCCCAAGCCGATTGCACGTTCCTGTAAGAATACAATTGGCGGATCATCTGCAAGTCGTTGTGTTTCTCTAAGATTCACCAACTCTTCTTGCGGCAAAATCTCGTGGCCTTTAAGAACGGCCTTTTCTCTCAAAAAGTCAACAGACGGTGCCTCAAACGAGGCCTTCATTCTTTTAAGTGCGTCTAAATCCTTCGTGGAAATGATCTGCGAGTCGCGAGCTTCCACGTGAAGCATAAGATATTCGAAAGGCGGTGATTTGTAATCCTTCTCCAAGCTCGAAAGCTCCTTCGCCCTCTCTTCCGAAATAATTGCATGTCCCAAGGCTTCAACCTTATCGCGCAAATGGTCAATTGTCGGAGATTTGATACACTTGTGCATTCTCTCGTATTCCTCAGTAGCGACAAGCTTATGTCCGCGTGAGGCAGCACGCTCTGACAAATACTCCACAGAAGGATCGTGATGAAGCTTCTCGAAATTCTGTAAGGTAGTCAAGTCAGCAGCGCTGATTACTCTATGGTTGAGCGCTTCTGCGTGTTTCGTGAGATACTCAAGAGAAGGTGCATCAAGGTACTTCTGCGCCTCCTCAAGCTCAGCCAATCTTGACATAGATAGGATTGTATGACCAATGGCTTCGACATGCGAATCTAAGTACTTCCTTGAAGGAGTTGCATGGGCAGATTCAGTGGACAACAAATCTTTGAGCCGAGCAGTATCAACTAGATCATGATTAAATGTCTTTGCGTGCGCTTTCAAGTATTCTAGTGTGGGTGCATCATGACTCTTTTGAATCTCCCTTAACTTGTTCATATCTTCAACATTGACAGGTTCCATGGATCTGACGCGCAACTTTTCAAGCAAGAAATCAGGGCTAGGGTCACTGGAAATGGCCTTCAACTCTACGAGCTCTGCGCAAGGAACAAGCTCATGTTTATGCTTCTTTGAATGCCTCTTAAGTTCGTCGAGCAGGGGCTCTTCAACTTGTCTATTCAAAAGCGCTAATTCAGCTGAAGGCATGAGAACCAATTTTTTGGCTGACGCTTTTTTTGACAAAAAGTCTTTCGACGGATTCTCAACAGTCTCTTTTAGGTGCTCAAGTTCTGTGCATTCGACAACTTCGTGACCGGTACGTTTTGCCTTTTGGATCAAATAATCGTGCGATGGGTGTTCTAAAGAGTCACGTAAGTCTTTGTAATTCTGAATTTTGACGAGCACATATTCCTTCTCTTTCGCCTTTTCTTGCAAGAACTCCAAAGAAGGCAGAGCTGAGATTGAGGTCAAATTAATGTATTCCTCGTTCGTGATGAGCTTCATGTTGGAGATCCGCTCCTTGTCCTCGAGATGTTTTTGGAACTCCAGACTTGGGACCGCAACGTAGCCATGTGATGAAATGCTCTTTGTAAGGAACTCGAGGTTTGGGTTTTCAATGGATCTTCTCAACTTCAAAAGATCATCCCTTTCGATAACCTCATGTCCCAAGCGGTCTGCGTGTGACTTGATATGATCGATCTCAGGATTTAACGCCAGTGTTTGGAGATCTTGAAAATCTCTCTTTGGAAGCACCATCAAGCCAAGTGCACGGCCTGTTTTATGTACATGGTCTGCATTTGGCGAATGTGCGAGTTCCTTCAAATCGACATGATCTGACTCAGAAATAACAACATGATTATGTTTCGACGCCTTTGCTATGAGATGGTCAAGATCGGGCTCATTAGCCAATTTCATCAATTGACTAAATTCTTCTTCGGGCATGATGACATTATGATGTTTTGCAGCCAAAATCTTGAGTCTTTCAATGTCCGGGTTCTCTGCAAGGGTTCTCATTGACTCATACTCCGACACTGGCAAGACCTTTTGTTCACGAACACCTGCCAAATATGTTATGTGCTCGATAGGTGGATCGTTTGCCAATTTTTGTAGAGATTCAAGTTCCAGCACAGGCAACAACTCATGGTCTTGACTACGCGCATGTGCCTTAATCTGTGTAAGGGTTGGCTCATTCACCTGCTTGACAAGGGTCTCGTAATCCTCCTTAGTAATGACAACCTGCTTGAGTGACTCGGCCAGTTTCCTAACATGACTCAAGTTTGGTTCATGTGCCATCTTCAAAAGTGCGTGATAATCATCTTTGGGTGTTATGACGTGGCTATGAGATGCCGCAGCCTTCTCCAATTGAGCCAAAGTCGGCGTATTAGCCTGTTGAAGAAGCGCGTCGTAATACACTGAGGAAATTACCACAGAGGAGTGCACCTTGGCCAAATCAACGGCTCGATCCAATGAAGAGTCAGCCGCAAGTGTGCTCGTTTTTTCAAATTCGGACTTAGGCACGACTACATGATCAAGATCGCTAGCCAATTTACTCACACGATCAAGTGTTGGCTCATGAGCAAGCTTCTTGAGATCATCAAAATCTTTTTGGGGAATGACAGTATGACCGTGAAGCGTAGCACAGCTTTGGATATGAGACACCGTGGGTTGGCGTGCCATCTTTGTCAAATCTTCGTATTCGGAAGTTTTCACCATAGTAGAGTCAAGTTTCGAGGCCAACTTTGCGACATGCTCGTGATTAGGATCAAACGCTAAGCGCACGGTTTCTTCGTACTTAACTTTCGGAATCACAACATGCTCATTATTTGCTGCAGCTTCTTTTATTTGAAGCAAGGATGGTCTAGAAGCCATTGCTTCAAGTTCCAAAAACTTTTCTTTTGCAACGGCAACAAGACCTTGTTCAGAGGCTTTTCTCTCAATGTAGCTAGAAGTTGGTGACTCGATACACGTTTCCATGGCATCAAATTTTTCCAGCTCGACCAAACACTGACCCAAGGCCTTTGCATGATGTTCCAATTCAGCAATTGTAGGTGTCTCTGACCTTCTTTGTAACTCCTTCAAATCATTGGCCAACATTGTTGCAAGACCCAAGTTGGTAGCCCGAGAGATGACAGTTGCCTTCGAAGGCAATTCGGCATCATTTTTGAGGGTGTCAAACTCGGATTGCGGCAAAATAACGAGTCCCAATTTTATGGCAGCATCTCTGATGTGTCTCTCTGGAGGGTCGGTGGCCAATCCGTTCAATTCTTTGAATTCTGATTCCGGCACCACAACCAAGCCCGCTTGAGCACCCTTAGATTTGATAAATTCAGCGGAAGGATATTGTAACTGGGAATGCAAACTATCGAGCTCAGTGCCATTGATTGTCACTAGACCATGGAGCGCAGCTTTTTCGTTCACGTATTCGAGCGAGGGTTTCTCAAAATCGATCCTCGCGATCAAAACATGGTCTTTCAATAACGCTTTTTCCTTCATGTAATCGAGTGTTGGCAGACTGAAGTGGGCTTGTGATGCTTCATAAGTCTCCTTGGGAATAACCACCATATTCAAAAGATGCGCCTTTTCCCTGATATAATCAGCAGTTGGCTCCTCGGCCATCTTTTTAAGAGAAGAGAACTCTGATTCTGGAATGGCAACATAATTGTGCTTTTTAGCGCTCGCCATAATATGTTTCAAATCAGGATCATGTGCTAGAGCACACATGGACTTGTACTCCTTTGATGAAACCACCTTAAAATTCAACGACTCGGCCTTCTCTTTCAAGTGATCAACACTTGGTCTGTTAGCTAATTGGTCTAAAGTTGAGAGATCCTCACGTCCTATTATCTCAAACCCTAAGCCACCACAAACATTCCTCATGTGAGCCATCGAAGGCAGTTCCGAGGAGTGCTTAAGCTTGGCGTACTCGGTCTCATCAACAAGAACATTCTCATGAGACTTGGCTTTTTCTTTGAGCTCCTCAATTGTGGGAGCAGATGCTTTTCTTCGAAGATGCTCGAATTCGGCCTTGGGCAAAAGAACATGGTCGTTTCTCTGGGCGTGTGTAACGATTGCGTCAATCAGCGGGTTTGCTGCGCTATTTTGCAAGACTTTAAGTTCTTCTTTAGGTAAAACACACAAGTCCAAAATAGACGCCTTTTCTTTCAAGTGGTTTTCGTTCGGTGATTCGGCCAAACGCTTCAAGTTCTCGTACTCTTTCTCAGTTATAACACTCATACTCAAAACCTTGGCTTTTTCGCGGATGTGCTCCTCATTGGGTTTATGAGCAAGTGTGTTCAACTTGGCGAACCTCTCGTTAGGCACTAAAACGTGGCCGACACCTTTGGCCTTTGAGCCCAAGTACTCGACTGTAGGTGATTCTGACATCTGCTTCAACTTATTGTACTCCGAGGCCTTCACTAATTTGTGGTTCTTCTCTTCTGCCTTTGTTGTCAAATACTCCATAGAAGGTTCATGTGCTTGCTTGTAGAGAGAAGTGTACTCAGCGTCAGAAAGTGTGACAAGGTTATGTCTTCCAACTTGCTTCTGAACATGTGAAAGGCTTGGCTCATGGGCAAGTTTGTACAATGCTTCGTATTCATCATGAGGTGTGACGGTAAAACCAACTGCTTTTTGCCTCACGTGATCAATCGAAGGGTTATTTGCTAGATTTTCAAGGTTCAGAAGCTCGGAATGTGGAATGATCTTGTGGCCTAAAGAAGCAGCTCTTGAGTTCAAGAAATCAAGTCCGGGTTCCTTCAACCTTTGATAATCCTCTCGTGACATAAGTAGATGATTTTGTTTGTTCGAGACTCTCTCAAGGTGTGAAAGTGGCGGATTATTGGCCAACTGATTCAAGTGAGTGTATTCTTTTTCTTCAAGGATCACGCAATTTAGAGAGTTGGCGCTTTTTGTCAACGACGCCAAATCTGGCGACTGGAGACGTGTCAAATCTTCATCTGATAAAATATTGAGACGCAATTTCTCTGCTGCACTTTTCAATTGCGACTCGCTCGGACTGTGAGCTTTCTTTTTCAAATCTTCAATGAAATCCGACGAAGAAACAATGTATCCCATCTCGTTAGCCTTTTCAGTAAGGTATTCCTTCGAAGGCTGTTCGTGATCTGTCTCTAGTTTCTTCAAGCGCTTGTACTCATCGTTAGGAACTGGATATAAACTTGCAGCTTTGCACCGGGAAACCAAGAAAGATTGAGATGGAGACAGTACCATTGCATCGCTTTTTCTAAGACTGGCCAAATGCGCAGATTCCACTGGTTCATAGCCTTTATTTTTGAGATTCTCGCATAGAAAACTGAGATCAGGATTTTCGTTTTTTTGTTTCGCAAGCTTTAACTCGTCAAGATCTTCCTCCGGAATCGTGACTATGCCCTTGCTGAGCAACCTCGCCTTCATTTCCTCTTCACTCAAAAGCTCATCATGCTCCTTCTTACTCAACAAAACAAATCCTTTGTTTCCCACCACCGTGGTAATACGCTCGGTGTCCATACTTGAAATATCATTATATTCGAGTTTGGCGTAATCTTCCAGCGTCAAGAGCACCAAGTTGTTGTCACGCGCAAATTCTTGAACTTGTTCTTGCGTAGTTGGCTCAGCTGCTCGTGATAGCTCTTGGGAGAGAACTCTCTGCTTCATATGCTTCTTCGGAGCCTCGAAATCCAGCTCCGAGCTATCAGTATCGTTAAGATATGAATTGGTTCTCTTGAGTTCCAGACCAATCTCATGATCCTCAGCAATGTCCTCATCGCTTTCGTCGATTACACGACGAGAGGGCTTCGAAGGAGTAGACCCACCAGCATCGGAGCCAATATAATTCTCCCAATTTTCCTCTTCCGGCCAAGCAGATCCACCGGATGGTGACTCTTGTTCTTGGTCATTTAAAATGATGAATTTCGAGTTTCTCTTCGCGGGGGTGTAATGTGTAGACGTGCGTGTCGATACAGCTTGCTGAGCTGTGTCCTTGTGTTTGAGTTTCCTGGCACTTTTAGGGGTGTTTCTTGAAGAGTGCGATGGAGCATTCTTCATCTTCAAGAGTGCCGCTCTGAGACGTGAGACGGTACGAGAAGAGTGTGCCAAATTCGCTTTGAGTGTCTCAAGTTGCAAATCTGAGCAATCTGGGCTTTTCACAGCTGGGGCTGCAAGAAAATCTGCGGAGTCCTTGAGAATCGTCTCGAAATCTAATGGATCCCCTGAAACGTCTGGATCAACCAACTGCGATGGAGTAGAAACGCTCTTCAAGTCACTGGGTACTTGATCTGCTTTCTCTACACTTTCAAGATCGATGACTTTCGTGTGCAACGCGTCGTTTTCGTCGTTAAGCTCGTCAATGCGCGTGTTCAACTCGGCCAAACGTTTCTGCAACGTATCTTGCACTAATCTTAGATCTGTGCTCAATGTGGCTGCCTTCATCTGATGCTCATCATTGTCCCGCTGCAAATTCGAGATGCGGAGGGTATTTTCGTTGTGCGTCCTGATCAATTTCTCATTTGCCGACTTGAGCGACTCCAATTGTTCAGAGAGCACCAGCACATTCGTCTCCAATTCCCAGTTCTTGTCACGCAAGTTGAGCTCATTGTTAGCAGCAAACGACTTGGTCTTAGAGAGCGCGGAAACCTGCGCCTTGTAATCAGAGATCTCATCCGTCTGGCTCTTCAACTTCGCCTTGATATTATGGTTTTCTGCTGTCAACCGACGACACTCACTAAGCAAGTTTTCACTGAGCCCAACAACAAAGTTCATGTCTTGGCCCTTCAGTTCGGGCCGTAATTGCGGGTTTGGCTGTGGGACCGTTCTGTTTCCCCTGACTCCTATTTGTGGGGCTTGAACGGGGGCTTGATTGCGCCGTAACGCGCCAGAGTTCGATCGAGAAATTCCGGAAATGCCCAAACTCCCTTGGCTGAGATCTGGTGCTGATCGAGCGACATCAGGATCAGAACTCTCGGTATAAGGAGATGAGATAGTAGGTGCGACAGTACGATTTGTTGAAAATCCACTAGAGTCAATGTAGGCGGAGGGGTCCATACTGGACGAAGACAGTGGGGTTGCCAGGGTCTTCAGCGGCAGTTCAGATGCCCGCTGGCGTTGCTTGTTGGCACCAAAAAGCTTTTTTTGGATGTCTGAAAGCTGGCCCCTAATGTCGTCTTTACGTGGGTTGCTTTGGGACATTGCGAACACGAAAAGATCGAGTGATTCTATGGAGAATTCCGAGTATTCCAGGCCAGTGAAGTCTCAGGATCTAATAAATGCAAAAAAAGTAGTATGTCTCTCGAAAATTGTGGATTCTTGACTGGGTTTATGTTTGTCTGGGAAGCAGTGGTATTGTGATGCACGTGTGGGATTTTGGAGTGCGGGATCAACTGCTTTCAGGTAAACATGCCTGCAGGTAGAGTGCCTGCAGGTAGACGTGGCCTGACAGGCACTCTTTTGGCTTGCTGTCTCGCTCACAATCCGCGCGACATTTCCAAGCCGCGGCCCTGGACTGGACTCAGTGCTGGACGCGAATGCAAATCAGTGTTGCGCGTTACGCGCGTTTTACGCCAAAATTACGATTTACGAAATTTGGGGCCATCGTAATCACCACCATAATTCAAATTACGTTTTTGGGAGCCATCGTAATCACCATCGTAATCGTAAATCGTAATTTTTAGTCATGATTTTCGTAATTCTTCGTAATTTGTTCGTAATCTTGCCGCAACGAAAAACCGTAAAATAACCATTATTAAACACTGAAAAATAGAAACACGTTACCGAAAACTGCCATAACATGGAATTTACGGTACTATAATCTTCATTAGTATGAGACAGTGATTAGCTAAGTTACTCTATTTGTGGGCAATCTCTCCACTTAGCTCTCTGAAAATGTGTTGATGATATAGATTTATATACTTACTTACTTCGATACTATGTTCCACCAAGCTTTAGGGCATATCTTGGAAGAACGTGTTTTTTTTTCTGTTAAGTATAGTGATGTGTGAAGAAAGGAGCGATTTCGTGCGTAAATGGAGCTGCTCGAAAATAGTGAGATCATTCGATCATCAAGAATGCATGTCCTCAATTGATCCCGACAACTTCACCAGCGTCAACTTCCATCTAGTCATCATCGTTGTCCTTGATCTCTCTCGCGACCTGGTCGCACAACTCCATATCATCTTCAGCGTTCTCATCATCAGATTCCACACCCAGATCAAAGTCATCTGGCCTTATTTTCTTCACTTTGTCGTTGACCACTGCCATCATTTTGGTTGTGGCTGGTATGAACCTGTTTCTTTTCCTTGTGATCATATCGCCACATTTTGAAAAAAAAGATTCTGCCGGCGCGGACATAGCTGGAATAGCCATAATGTCTTTTGCAAGCTGATAAAGTCTAGGAAATTGTTTTTTTTGCTGCGATAATAATCGACGATATCGAAGTTTTCAGTTTTTTAAGAAAAGTAGGCCGTGACTTCGTCTTCTTCGTCTGCAGACCCTTCATGGTCACTAAGATAAAGGAAGTTTACTCTGCCTGACCGGTTGTCACTTTGTGAACCGTGTTCCACAGTTACCTCATTTTGCAAT